>APFE030881118.1:232869-243369 GCA_000404065.3 Pinus taeda | reverse complement strand
CCAGTTTCTCTTTCTTCTGCCATGGTAGTTTCTTCAGAGACCTCAAAGTTCTTTGGTTCCTCTACCAAGGGTGAATGAGGAGGAATTTCTCCTTCTTCTTCAAGTGATTCTATTTCTTGAATTACAATCTGTCTCCCTGTAGAAGAAAGGAAAGAATCTCCTTCGGATTCAATGGATGGTATGGGAGAGTCAACCACTGCCTCTTGAATTCCAGAAATCCTAGAGCTAGGAGTATGAGTTGGAGATGATGAAGGTGTCTCTTGCCTATTTCTTGAAGTGGATGGAGCTGTGAAAATCGAACTTCTGGCTCCAGCTAAAAACCTTCCCCTAGAATCTCTTGCTCTATGCATATCATTTTTATTTTTTCTTCAAGTCATGGTAATAATTCTTTTTTTGATCTTCCAGATCACTCTAGGTGCAAGAAGAGAGCATACTCAAGAAACTATTAAACCAATAACTTTCTCTTTTCTGATCCTCCAGATCACACTAAGTGCAAGACGAGAGCATACTTTGAGAGGTTATTAATTTTCCTTTCTTGAAATTTTCTTATTTATATATTTTTTTTTTAAGAATTGGCTACCCAGTTTTCACTTCCCCAGCAACGGTGCCAAAATGTTTGGTCAATTTAGTGTTGTCTAAATTGCTATCATAAATTGTCAACCCGGGGCTCGTAAGCTGATGAAGTGAAGTCTACAATATATACTTAAGCAGCCTTTCCTAGTTCTTTTTGTCATTTTTAGTTTATGTCTAACTTATCTTCCTAATGTGATGTGATGAAGTTATAAACAAGTGAGTGAATGTGTGTGTATGTGGCGATTTCCAAATGCTTCTTGAATTTTAAAGAGAAAACTTGAACAATAACTTGGAATGGAATTAAAGCTTCGAATGAAAGTAAAGCATCAAACAAAAAGACCAATGGCACTAGTCCAATACCTTTATTGCTGATAAGAATGAAAATGACATCTACATTAACTCAGCTGAAAGCAAGAACACTACTCTAACTCCTCTATTGAATCTAAAGCAATGCAAAAAATTAAGTGACAAATCACACTACTTAATTCTCCCTTAACATTCTGCCTTTAGCTAAATTGATCATGTGAAAAAGAGTTAGGAGTGAATTAGCAATATGAGTCTAAAACTAAATAAACCAAGCTGCAATTAAATGATGTTTTGGTCCCATAAAAGTTAGTGAATCATGATAAAAAGAACCATCAAGAGATTAGCAACTTGACAAAACTTGATAAAGTAAACTAGGCAAGGAAACTAACTAAGCAAGGAAACTAATGAAAATCAAAGCGAAAGTCAGCAGTTTAGATAAGACAACTTCAGATGCCACTAGTGTTAGAAAGAAGGAAAAGCACACTGTCCCGGGCTCCTAACAAAGTTGTAAAAACACACACTGATCAGTCATGAAAAGTACAGAAACATAAAGCAGCATGATTCAAACTGTACATCAATATACATGGTGAATTAGAGAAAAAGGAATGCAGGAAAGCAAATTTAAAAGCTACTGTACAATGGTTGTAGCAGACAGGGGCCCTCCATCCACTTCAACCAATTAAAAAGATCAGCTACGCAGGTAAGAACAGAACTGTCTTCTTGGTATTAAATCAGCACATAACAAAATACAGTGGAGAGCGTAAACACTATGTAAAAGAGTCTTGAAACAGAGTTTACAACAGCAAAAGACTAACTTCCAAAAACTCCCTAATCAGCGTGTAGAAACGCTTTATTTATAGCAGGAACACAAACTGTTTTGTGCGTAAACTAAGCTAACTAAAAGCTATGCAAAAGACACGTTCAGCAGCACCGTGCACGGATTTAGGAAACGGTCATCATGGTTGATAAATCCGCTATTGGATTCTTGTCCCCTACAGTCTTCGTGGCTAAAGAAGAGGCCAGCTGTGACTTTCGTGCTCCACCTGAACACGCAGAGCCGTGCCACCGTTTGCAACCTTGCCGTTTGACCAGAGTTACCTCCACGTTGACCAGGGGTGTAGATGACCAGTTTGGCTGAGCTGACAGCACACACACCATGTACACAGTCATACAAACTTGCCCATGTGGATCTTTCCTCTGGAGGACACCTGGATCATAGCAAACAAGAAAATGGCTGCGGAATCTGGGATTGGCTGCGGAAACCCTGTATCAGCTGCGGAATTGCAGCACTTGAACCAAAAATCTAAACCAACAAACAATCATTAGCACAATTAGCAAATCATGTTAAAAAGTCCTATAATGCAATGAATTGAACAAGTTGATGAAGGAAATGATGACAAGAGAAGGAAATGAGTAGGAAAAGGCTGTTGGGAGGATGGGTAAATGAGTGCAAGCTTGAGGCTCAACAAGTGTCCACCCCAGAGCTGGAACACTTTTCCCTAGTTCTTTTTACATTTCTGTCCTCATTGGTTGGAGTGTGTAAAAAGGGAGTACTATTCATCTGTTCCTGTAGGGCTGGAACCTGTAGAAAGGAACTAGTATCAATATGCTTTTCAACATCTATTAAAATATTCTCCACATCTATTAAAGTATTCTCCAACCACTCTAACTAGTTCGCATATCTTTCAATGCTTGGCCTGGGCTCATGTACGAAAGGACTTAAATTGAGTTTGAGCCTTAGTTTGTTTATGACTCCATTGGGGTCATACTCCCACATGAAACTGATTTTGAAGTTCATTTGTGTAATATTTTCTCTCCCTCTTGTCCAGCTTCCCTATTCTTACAAATAAAAGGGCCCAATTGGTTTTTGATCTTAAACTGATTTTTCCTCCTAAATGATAGCAAATTAACCTCATCGGAGTCTATGATCTACCTAAAACACTCTAATGAAAATATTCTCATGGGGAGGTATTTGGGTAGCTTGTAGGGAGTGAGTTGGCATCCATATATCTTGATCTCTATGTCATCTTGGTATAATTACCAGTCTCCCACTCTAATGTTCTTAGCCAACTGTAAAACTCTCTTAATCACCTCATTGATCCTAGGTTGATAGCTACTGGTTAGCATGTTTAAAACTAGATGAACAAATGAATCAATGAACTCTTTATAAGTAAAAACAGTGGAATATCTTTGAATCAATGGTGTCCAAAAGATGAAAAATCCTGGATGGCCCTTAGTGTCTAACTTTTGGATGCTAACTAGAAAATTATCTTATTGAAAATATAGGAACATGTGAAACAATACTAATGAGTCTTTGAATACTCCCTCATTTGGCAATATGATAAACTGTTCATTGATTCTGTCTGCCAAGAATTGAGAAAAGTTGTAACTATAGCAGGAGGCTTTCCTAGCCAAAAAATAGAAAGGAAAGCTAGTATAACCTCATCCACATGCTCATCAGTAGTGTATCCTAGAATACAAGAGAGCATGGTTATAATTTGTCTTCCTCTCTCAGAGAAAATGGTGGCAGCATATGGAGGACTATCTGTAGGAGTATGAGACTCCTCTATAATGAAAGTCTGAAAGATGGGAGCTTTCTTGGGAAGGTCTACCTTTGTGTAGAGTTCAAGTAAAGCTTCAATGGAAAGTGGGGTTTCATTTGGGCCTTGCTGGATCTACAACATTTGATTTATTGACTCTACAGTAATGGTGAATAAAACCTGTTGGTCAGGAGTGACTATGGCTCTTTGACTTGGAACATAGCAAGCTTGGCATAAGTGGATGATTTCTAGGAATAGATGTACCTATGGGAAAAATTACTTGGGCAAATCTAATTCCCATAGGTGAATGTCATCATTCTGGTTAAGGAATTTATCTTTACTCTAGTAGTGGAGTTTCAATAGGTGGCTAGGGGAAGCAATGTCCTTGATTTGAAATTCTTTGTCAGCCAATGGGAGATGGTCAATATCTAGATGAGGAGTTTACAGAGGTCTTATATCCAGAAAGCTTTGGGAAGACATAATTTAGTTTATTCAATGGAATTACTTTTTCTGTGGCTTTAGGAGTAAGGTCAAAAGGTCTGAAATAGTGGGAGGGTAATTACTGTCTATAAAAAAGGGCTTTTGGATGCACAGTAAGTTTTTCTTCAGTCTAGCAAGGTTATTTAATTAATTTAATTAATTAACCCTTTAATAATTATTGTGCATAGCTTAAATTATAGGGTCATTCTGTTTCTTTCAAGAATACCTAGAAATTGATGATTTGGTGCATAGATAAGGTTTTGTGGTAGCATTAAAAGTTTATGAGGCTTCAATTGTTGATTAGCTGCTTCAATTTGGTGTGTACAACGTCTTCTAGTTAGAGAAGGTCGTTAAAATGGTTGTGTAGAGCTTCAAGGTTTTAGAATTGGTTAACAAAGGTCTGCAACAAAAATGAGTGAAAAGAGCAAAATGGGGATTTTTCGACCTTTTAACCAACAACAGTTACATTTTGGTGAGAGAATTGGCAAATGAATAGTGGGTAGTTTTCTCTTAGGTGGGGAGGCATTTTTTTTCCATATTACACCGCTTTCGAGTGGAGGGAGGTATTTTTCACGAGCACGCAATATATCTTGGTGCAGCCATGTAGTGGAACAGTGCTCAGCACAAACCATGAACCTCGTGTGCTTTTGGACCGGTAACTATTAGATGATGAAACTATATGATATGGATATGGGCCATTGGATCTGGACATGGGAGATCGAAGGGATATCGCACGATGAAGTTGCACGGAAGGATTTGGGATGTGGTTGGCGAGGCCCAGGGTTTAATTATAATGAAATGTGATTAATTAAAAAGTAATCACGGGATTTTAATATAAGAAATAGGTTAATAAAATGTGGGGACCATGGGTTATATGGTGGAGGTTTTAACTATACACCAAGGTTTGGTGAATTAAAAGGTTGTCGGAGAATTATAACCTAGGGGTCGTTAAATACAAAAAGTGGGGGTATAGTTTAGGAGATGACTTAGGATAAAAAGGGGTTTTCTAGGTTTTTTAAGGGGAAAAGGGGAAATTAATAAAGGGTTAATGTATTATTTGTGATGGGAATGTATTTCACACTAGAGAAAGGGGTTTTCGGAAGGGGGAAATTAATAAGGGGTTTTGTGATTTTTGAAGTGTAATGTCTAGGGAAATGTGTGTAACAAAGGGATACAAGGTCAATATGAGGGTAAAAGGGTTCTTATAAGTAATGAAAGGATAACGAGGGATATTAATAAAGTAATTATGTGGGGGTCTAGTGAAATGAGGGGAAATTAGTAAGTAAGCTTTAGTGAATATCCTTTCTCCTTCACAATCCCTATTGCACATGAAACATAGGATTAAGAATGATGAATGTGCTTTTTGACTTAGCAACCTTTTGCACTTGCAAAAATTATTCTACCTACCCTTGATTTACCCTAACATTTTCTCTTCATTCATTGGATGCATTTGTTCTTATTGACCCTTTATTTCTTTTTCTTTGATAATTAAACTATCTAATTGTAACCTTATAACTTCAAATGGCTCATATTAAACTGATGAGCTCATTATACTTTCCACCTAACTACTGATCTTCCAGGATTAAACAGTTCAGCTAGATCTTTATTCTCCATCTATCAACATGAAATTCAAAGCATGAATGAATCAAGATTAAACTATTTGACCATCATGGATTGTGTCATTTTTGACAAGTTGCACACAATCTTATTGCAAAGTAAAGTAAAAGGTAGTGGCATTTGAATTTTCACACTTTCATGATCCATTCTTATCTCATTTTGGGGTTTATATTTTTCACTTTTTTTCACTTTTTCTTTCTTTTAATCCTTTGATTATTCTCTTAGGACTTACCCTCTTTACATTTTTTATTTTTAATATGGCAAATTTTTTTGCAAAAAGAAAAAGTATGTACAATATTACAAGACTAACCATAGCCAATTCAAAATTATGAATCCTATTATTATAGGACCCTAACAGTAGCACCACATGGGGATGGCATTTCCTGGTGAAATGTCAAGAACTTTAAGATTAGTAGCCTTTGAAACTTTATTAGTGGTTACCTTGTAACTACTCTTCTGTGCTCTTCTTTATTCATACATATGATGGTACACCTTTTAAAGCTTTGGGCCTTCTCTTCGGGCTTCAACCTCGAAAGATTACCATCCAATCCAATCTAAATTTCTCAATGTTATATACAATGAGAAAAGTAAACAAATGAAGTAATGTTAATCTATGGACAAATAATGCTTCAACATTCTACCATTGACTAGTCCTCCTAACAGATCTGTTCCATCTAACTATCTCAAGAAAAATGCATTGTTACCTATGTAACCATAAATGATATAAAGACCTTGCCATAGGAAATCAAATTTACCATGTTTACCCTTTTCTTCGCTTCTAGAATCCCATTTGAGTAGTTTGTGACCTATGTAAAAATCATCACCTTTGGTTTTCTTGTCAAAAATGTTTTTGATTTTATCTTGGATCACTTGTGATTTGACATAGACTTCTTCTCTAGTTTGCTTGAAATGTGTTGCCTCATTTATCCTCTTTTGGATATCATTTGGTTCTAGTTGCAACTCTTGAATCATTTTCATCACTAGTACTCTAAAAGAGGATGGAAAAACAACATCCATTCCATATACTAGATGGTAAGGAGATGTATGAATGGACATTTTGGTAGTTAGTTTGTTTGCCCATAAGGCATTAGCCAACTTTTTGTTCCAGGTCTTCTTGTTGTCTTCAAGCATTTTTTTGATGATATTAAGAAGGCTTTTGTTTGAGGGTTATACAAGTCCATTACCTTGAGGGTAATAGGGAGTGGAATGGCCAAGGGTAATGTGGTATCTGTTACAAAAGTCTACCATGTTCTTGGATTTGAAAGTAGCTGCATTAATAGTAATGATCTTTTATGGGCATCCAGACCTAGAAAGGATGTTGTTCTCAAGGAATGAAATGATGACAGAGTCTATGGTTTGTTTAGAAGGGATGGATTCTATCCATTTAGTAAAGTAATAAGTTATTGTCAAAATCCATTTATGCTGGGCTGAGGAGGATGGGTCAATTTCCCCAATGAAGTCCAAACCCCATTGTTGAAAAGGCATTTCTGTGGAGATGGGCTTGAGAGGTAATGGTAAGAGTTTCTTTTTGCCTTCAAATATTTGGCACTTGTGACAGGAGGTTAGATATTTCTTGACATATGAAAAAAGGATGGGCCACTAAGAACCTACCCTTAAAATATTATCAACAGTTGTTTTCTAATATAGGTGTCCTCCACAATCTCCTGCATAAAATTCTTGCATAACTTTCTCAGCTTCATCTTTTAATAAACAATTTAATAAATTTCCACCATTATCTTTCCAAAATAAATCATTGCCTATGATAAAATATTTTATTGATTTCATTTTCAAAAATTTACCTTTAGTTCTAGATAAACCAGGAGGAGCTTGTGGGTTTTGTAAAAAAAATATGATATCTGCATACCAAGGTGAATCTATGAAAGGTTCACTGATCTGTGGAGTTGCCATCTCTTTCTGATCATCTAGAGCACCAATGAAATCAATATCTAAGGCCTAATAGTTTGATTCAGCCATGAGTTTAGCTAAACCTTGGCCTTTGATAAGTTTTGTAGGCTTTATTTCTACATCATAGTCCAAAATGGTGGTAATCCATTTTCCTCTCTTTCCTTTTGGCCCATTCTGTGTTAAGATATCCTTTACTACTGAAATTGGAACATATGCAATGATGTGTGAGTACAAGATGTACACTCTATAATATTTAATATCTTTCACTAAAGTAAGTGCTTGTTTTTCCATTATGTTGTATTTTAGTGTGGCATCTCTCAAAGATTGGCTGAAAAATTCAATAGGCTACTCATAACCTTGATCATTCTTTTGCAACAAGACTACTGCAATAGTATGTTTTGAAGCAAAAGAAAAAATTATAATTTTTTTTTTGAAATCAGGACTTATGAGGACTGGTGTTTTAGTAAGGGCTTCTTTGATTGCCTCAAAAGACTATTTAGCCTCTACTATCCATTTAAGTGCTGAATCTTTCTTCAACTTGTTATCTAATTCTCTGATTAATTTTGCTAAGTTACAAATGAATCTTCTAAGAAATCTATTTTGCCTAAAAATGATTGTAATTCTTTGATGTTTCTAGGATGAGTGATGTTTAGGATTGCCTCTTTTCCAACTAAATCTACTCTAGTTCCATCTTTTGATATTATGTGTCCCAAGAGTTTACCTTCTTCTAGACCAAAGAGTGTCTTTTTGGGATTCAAGGAAACACCAAATTTTCTACATTTAATAAAAACTCTTCTTAGGTGATCTAGATGTTGATTATCTGATTTGGAAAACATTGTGATGTCATCTTGGTAAACAACTAGAAAGTCATGGATTTCTTTTGAAAAAGCTATGTCCATTGCTCTTTGGAATGTTGCTCCAGTGTTCATTAATCCAAAAGGCATCTTTAAATACATGAAAGTACCCCAGGGAGTGGTAAATGCAGTCTTTACCTGATCCTCTAGTTGAACTAAGATTTGGTTATATCTAGAGAATCCATCAAGCAATGAAATTCTAGATGAACCCACTACTCTCTCGAGAATGTGGTCCATTTTAGGGAGATGGTAGTTATCTTTTAATAGACACTTTGTTCAAGTTTCTGAAATGAACACAGAGTCCGATTTCTCTTGTTTTATTTCTTTTGGTCACTAAATTAGAGACCCAATATAAATATCTAATTGGTGCTATGATTTTTGCATCATATATCCTTTTTACTTCCTTTTCAATTAATGGCATAAGAACTGGATTAATTCTCCTAAGGTTTCATTTAAAGGGTTTTTGATCTTCTTTTATGGGTATCTTATGTTGAATAATGCTAGTATGATAAGACTTAAGGTCTTCATAACTCCAGACAAAGACATCTTGAAACTCTTTGATCCAGATTTAAACAGGAACGCAACAAATTACAGAGATAACCATATACACAAATATGCAGCGGAAAAATACTTCATTTCATTAATGGAAAATACTGAAATATGCTTACAATCAGAAATGGAAATAAACTAGCTAGGGCGATCTTATCTCTGAGAAGAGATGTGATGGCTACATGCCTCTGAACTGTGTTACAATGAGGCTCGAAGGCCTATTTATTGTTGAGAACAATGAAAAACCCTTAACATTCCAAAACCTAACCCTAGGAGATGAAACGCCAAACTGTGGGCCCCGTTTGGGGGTAAGTTGGTACATCAACTTCCCGGGGTCGTAACTTTAGCATATGATCTCCGTTTGACGCGTACAATAGCTCATTAGAAAGATCTATTCGAGCACTATCATTGTTGGAACGGGCAACACCGGTCCATGTTCCATGGACCCGTGTTGCCCCCGGATTCCCCAAAAAACGTCGTTTAGGCCCTCAAAACGGCTCCGGAAGTTCAGGACCCGAAAAACTGCTAAAAATAGTAAGTTGTGCTACAATCAAGGAAACTGAAAATGCTGAGAAAGACAATGGTGGGGGTCCAGGTGGACTTGGCAGGTGGCCACCAATATCCACCTGGATCATTCCTCCCCCCTTAGGAAGCAATGGTCCCCATTGCGTTGAGCTCCCCCATGAGATGAGGAAACTTCTGCTAAACCTGTTCCCTGGTGAACCACTTGCCCTGCTGAAGGAGTTGGCCTGCTTTGACAACTCGATACAGTTGGATATTCTGTTGGCGAGTGTTCTTGATCTGTGTGTCCATGATCCGATCAGTTGCAACTTGTTCCATGCAATCTGGATTTAATTGTGTGGGTTGGAGCTTGCTGAACATAGGGGACGCTCTCGTCCCATGTGTGTGGATGCTTTGAGTTATACATGCGCAGAATGTGCACAATCATCCTATTGACAACCTCTGTCTGGCCATCAGTTTGAGGATGGAAGGCTGTGGACTTCGTGAGTTTGGTGTCCAGCATTGACCAGAGACTGGACCAAAATGTGCTGAGAAACCGACTGTCCCGATCTGAGATGATAGACTGTGGGATCCCAAAGTGCACCCACACTCGTTCGAAGAAGAGTTTAGCAATGGCTTCTGCTGTGATATTCTTCTTGCAGGCCATCATAATGGCCATCTTTGAGAACCTGTCGACGACCACAAAAACACAGTCATTTCAATGCTTAGTGGAAGGAAGGCCTGACATGTAATCCATGGAGATGGATTCCCAAGGTCGGCTAGGGGTAGGCAACGGGGTATAGAGGCCTTGCTTCTTAATGGTCGGTTTGGCAATGGCACAGGAAGTACATGATTGGATGTACTTCCCAACATCCTGTTGAAGATTCGGCCAATAGAAATAATTTTGCAGTACTGCCACTGTTTTCTCGACCCCGAAATGCCCAGCAGCCCGACTGTCGTGTGCTTCCCAAATCATCTTGGCACGCTCGCTTGAAGGAACACAGAGGTGACCGAGGTGGCATAATAGGGCATCCTGGAGGTGAAAATCTGCAACCTGCCGACCCTCCAAGAGTGTCTGGTATGTGTGGCCGAATTCTGGGTCGCTTTTGTAGAGAAATGGCCAATCAGAAGTCTCGTGCCCGCAAGAGTTGAGCACGGGGGTTAGCCCCATGATC
>APFE030881118.1:205871-229356 GCA_000404065.3 Pinus taeda | reverse complement strand
AAACTAGCTAGGGCGATGGTAGCTTATCTCTGAGAAGAGATGTGATGGCTACATGCCTCTAAACTATGTTACAATGAGGCTCGAAGGCCTATTTATTGTTGAGAAACAATGAAAACCCTTAACATTCCAAAACCTAACCCTAGGAGATGAAACACCAAACTGTGGGCCCCGTTTGGGGGTAAGTTGGTACATCAACTTCCCGGGGTCGTAACTTTAGCATATGATCTCCGTTTGACGCGTACAATAGCTCATTAGAAAGATCTATTCGAGCACTATCATTGTTGGAACGAAAACACTGGTCCATGTTCTATGGACCCGTGTTGCCCTCGGATTCCCAAAAAACGTCGTTTAGGGCCTCAAAACGGCTCCAGAAGTTCAGGACCCGAAAAACTGCTAAAAATAGTAAGTTGTGCTACAATTAAGGAAACTGAAAATGCTGAGAAAGACAATGGTGGGGGTCCAGGTGGACTTGGCAGGTGGCCACCAATATCCACCTGGATCAAAAGTGTAGAAAACCTACCTAAAGACGCACATTAGCTTACATGTATGAGGGTAATATTGGTAAGTCAATTTTGAGCCCGCCAATATCCTCTCTGAAAAATAAAACTACACGGATTAGCAACAGGAAAACTAAACTTCTTGAATGGAGTTCAGAAATGAGATTAAGAAAAAAAACAACAAAACCATCTTTTGTTAGGCAGGATTACCATGTTGTGTGAGGATGCACTCTAAAATAAATATCAAGATTAGTAAAACCCAACCGCACCCAGAAGCTCAAAGCACCATAGCAGGAAACTTAATAACTCATTCCTGAGCTAACACAAAGTCTTGCAGAAGGATAGTACCTTCAGTACCAATTTCCCCATTTTTTCAAATACCTAAGAATAAAACAAGAACAAACCCAACCAACAAACTAAAAATGTGAATGGATTTGTAACCGCAAGAAACAAAAGACCATATTCATTCATAGACTCCAATCTTACACAGGTGACTACGTAAATGAGGTCAATCAAGTGGGAGGAGGACTAGGGTTAGTTACCTTAATGAGTTCCAAAACAAAGTTTATGGTTCGATTATCTATATACATTCCACAGTGAAGAAAGAGCCATGTGCCATTCATAGTACTTGATAATTGTTGGTGGATGGATACTAGAATGGGATTCGAACATGAAACTTCATTCAAATTTCATTTAAATAATAGTAGATGTGTATAATGTCCATAGAGCTGATATACAATACTGATTATGTATAATAAGACCAAATATTTCACTGTAGAGAATGAGTAATACCGACCATTAATGTGTATCTGTGTACCTGCTGTGGTTATGATTAATCAAAAGAATTTTGTTAGCATGCATTGGGAGTTGTTTTCAACTAAAAATCTAAATGTTACATATAAATTTTGATAAGGCTTACAACATAGGCATTGTCGAGTGTTTGTTTTGTAAGCTTAATTAAATTTTTTTTTACATAATGAACTATGGTAAATGTTAGAGGATGTACATGTTAAAAGTGGTATCAAAGCCATGTTATCAACACTATCACCTAAATGGGAAAATATAATAATGGTGGATTGTGTTGATGTCCACAAGGGAGAGAAGAAAAGTAAATAGATAAAGATGAGAAGGAAAGTGGAACACAATTTCTAGCCAACAACAACAATAGCATTCAATTCTATACCGGATCCTGAAGAACCCTTTGGAATGTGGGTGCAATTAGGTGAAGATATACAAAATCAGATGAATGTACTATTGGAAATTCTTCAGCAATTGCAGGCCAAAATGGTTCCAAATGGTTGCCTACATTTATGAAGGAAAGAATAGAATTTGACAATCCTAAAAAAATGGATGAAGTAATACAAAAGGCTCAAATGTCTACCAATAGGTGAAGAAAAAATGAGACATTAATAAAAATTGCTCTTAGAAGAAGGGTCACAAAAGTTCTCAGAATTCCAGAGGCAACAAAACTGCAAATCATTTGAATGCTCATAGAATTAAAACATTAAAGCACACGGAAGAAAACGAAAAAACCAAAGTGGTAAGAAAAACCCAAACCCATTGAAGCATCTAGCAAGCCATAACTCAGCCAAGGGCAGAAAATTCCTTTGCAATCTTGGGGCTGCAGACGACCCCACTATTACAATAATTTCCCCCATCATGCCATAACCGAATAGGTTGCTTACATGAAATAATCATCTATAGTCTGGGAGGTGGTAAGGAGTATGCCCTGGATCAATGCATCACTAGAAGACTCCAAGGAATATTATCATCCTATGATGATCGAACTGGAACGTAAGATAACTAATCAACCTATATCTATTTTAGTACATCTAGGTGCAAGTTTAAGTTACGTTAGCCACAAAGTAGTCAAAAAATGTTGTTTACAAACTTCAAAATTAAAAAATCCCTGATTGGTACAACTAGCTATGGGACTGAAAAGGAGAGTAAAGTCTAAAGTACCCAACTACTCCATTGAAGTAGCGGGTGAGTACATAAATTTTGAAATGAATATTCTTACTTTAGGATCATATGATTTACTACATGGGATGGATTGTTTGGAAAGTTTTATTAGTTGCTTGGTTGATGAAATTTCTCAGAAAGAGATCGAAGGGACTAGGAAACACTTGAAATTGTGTCCCATCACTACTTCTAAGTTGGGTAAGTGTATGAGAAAAGGTTGTGTAATTTATGTTGTGTCCCATCACTACTTCTCATTTGGGTGAGTGTATGAGAAAAGGTTGTGTAATTTATGTAGTCTAGGTTGGGTATTCTAACTCTAAGGATAATACCATTACTGTGGAAAATATACCTATAGTACATGAGTTTATTGATGTGTTTCGTGACAACATACTTGGCCTACCTCGAAAATGTGATATTGATTTTAACATCGAACTACATCTTGGAGTAGCACAAGTTTTCGAAGCTCCCTATCATATGAGCATACCTAAGTTAACAAAACTAAGATGCAACTACAAGAGTTTCTTGATAAAGGATATATTTGACCTAGTGTGCCACCCTGGGGATCTTCAATGTTATTTGTAAGAAAGAAAGATGATACATTGTGATTGTGCATTGATTATAGGCCTCTTAACAAATTAACTATTAAAATAAATAACACCTTCCTCAAATTGATAATGTTTTTTATTGAGTTAAGGGTGCATCAGTATTTTCTAATATCGATTTATAGTGGGGATACCATCAAATTCAAGTAAGGGTTGAAGATATTTGTAATATGACCTTTAGAACTCTTCACATTATGAGTTTGAAACCTTACCTTTCCATGTAACTAATGCACCAACTATGCTCATGAGTTTGATGCATGGCATTTTTCATCATTTATTGGATAAGTTTGTGGTCATCTTCATAGATGATAGTTTGATCTACTTAAAAACTTTAGAATAGCATAAAGAACATCTTTCAATAGTATTACAAATATTACGTGATCACCAGTTGTATGAAATTTTTTGTAAATGCGACTTTGATAAGGATCAATTCCAGTATTTGGGGCACATTATTTCAGCTGAGGGAATAGTTGTTGTTCCTAAAACGATAAAGACCATTATGGAATGGCCAGTGTCAAAAAATGTAGTTGATTTATGATCATTTATTGGGTTAGAATGGTATTATTGTCACTTCATAAACGGATTCTCTAGGATCACATAACCTATCACCTCTTTGCAAGAAAAAGGGAATTTTTTTAAGTTGACGAGCACATGTCAACAAGATTTTGAGCAATTGAAACATTTATTAACTACGCCCCCCATATTAAAAATTGCAGAACCAAACAAAGAATTTGTGGTATGGATAGATGCAAGTTTGGAAGGAGTTGGGGCCATATTAAGACAAGATGTTAAGGTAATAGCATATGAGTAATGAAATCTAAAAGATTATGAGTAAGGATACTCTTCCTATGACATGGAAATAACTATCGTAATACATGCACTAAAGGTGTGGTGGCATTACCTTCTAGGTACAAAATTTATGATATTAACAGATCATAGTAGTTTGACAAGTTTGACAAAATTTAATTCACATCAAGCAAGGTGGAGTGCCTTCCTTAGAGAATATGATTTTGAAATTAAAAATTTTAAAGTAAATTAAAACCGTGTAGCAAATGAATTAAGAATAAGGGTACATCGTATTTAGGAATTCTTCTTTAGTTAAATAGAGTTTAAGTTTATAGAGAAAATTATAGAAGTTTCCCAATGAGATCCTGAGCGCAAACTTTTATTACAACAAGCTTAACAAGCTAGCAACCAAGAAAAAACCTTAGATTATGATATAAACAAATGCTAACTGTTAATTTTTAGGAACAAAATATATATCCCCAACCATATTTATGTTAGGTATCTAATTCTCGATGAGTTTCACAGAAGTCATTATAATGCCCTTCCTCAATAATAGAAAATGATTTCATTCATTAACAAATATTATTTTTGGCCTAGAATGTGTAGGGATATTGCAGAATATCTATAAAAATGTATCTAATTTCAACAAGTTAAAGTTGAACATCAACAATGATTCAACACCATGCTTGTCTTCTTCAACAAATACCCATACCTAAATGGAAATGGGAGGTCATTACTGTTGATTTTATCACCGGATTACCTATAACTTAGAATCAAAATGATTCAATCTTGGTGATCATGGATAAACTTATGAAAATATCCCATTTCATTCTGGTACAATCAACCTTCTAAATATTCCAAATCATAGACATTCTTATGGAGGAAGTGTTCTAACTGCATGGTATTCCTAAATTAGTTATATCCAATAGAGATGTAAAATTCACTTCACCATTTTGGAAATCCCTGTTTGCAAGACTGGGAACTCAAATATATATCATTACTACATAGCACTGGAAAAAGGATGCGAAAAATTAACTTGTGAATCAAGTTTTGGAAGACATTCTTCGGATGTATGTTATAGAAAAACCTAGCAAATGGGAGGAATACCTACACTTGGTGGATATTTCATATAACAATGGTTATCATGAGTCTTTAAATATGAGTTGTTTCAAATATCTTTATGGATGAAAGTGTACGACACCTACAAATTGGAACAATCCTGAAAATAGATTAATATTGGGGCTATATATGTTGAAGGAAATGGAATAAATCACAACGAAAGAATGACATAATTGGAAAGCTACACAAGACAGGAAAAAATCTTATGCTGACCAGAAGAGGAGACATCGTGTATTTGAAGTGGGAGATCATGTATATGTGTGAATCAAATAGAAGAAAAGCAACTTGAGATGGACTAATTGTTTTAAGCTTTCTCCTCATTTATGTGGTCCTTTCTAGATATTGGAAAGAATTATACCAATGGCTTACAGATTATCCTTACCGACTCATATAAAATTTCATAATGTCTTTCATGTTTCATTCCTGAAACCATATTTATATGACCGTAGACATGTGATTCATTGGCAAGATGTTCATGTGATGTTTATTTGTTTAAAAAAAAATGGAAAAATGTGATCTCCGGATAATGATTTTATTACTCTTCCTTCTTGAATTAAACTTAATATGGTCGCTATAACAGGTTGAACTGGATGGAGAATTCCTGGTATAGCCTCAATGCATTATTGAGAGAATAAAAACAATGTTATGGAGGTGAGCTACCACCCATGTTAAAGTGCAATGGAAACACTTCAGCTCAAAGGAAGCCACCTAGAAATATGAGGAAATCATGTGAAAATCATGCCATGATTATTTTGGGGAATGGATTAAACATCAAAGACAATGTTTCGCTCAAGAGGGGGAAGATTTAACACCCTGATGCATTGAGTAATGTTCGTTGTTACCGAATAGTTATTACTTTTTTTACCTTACATAGCTTAGTAACTGTATTTGTTGTTTGAAAATTTACATCAAGTTAAAATGCAAAAGGCCAAAACTGATGGAATGATGTTATGAAGTGGAGGTCACAGTTGTGAACCGAGAACACAAATAAAAGAAAGTAATGATAAAAGAATATTTAAGAAAAATGATTTGTAATTATTCCAAGACAATTAGAATCACTTATGTTTTTTTTCTCCTTCTCATTTTCCTAAAGTGTGAGAGAAATATTATCTTAGTGGAAGTTCAAAGGATTGAATCATAGGGTGGAGGATATGGACAAAGAAATGAAAACTTGAACTTGTTATGGTTCTTGACACCAAGAAAACTATTGCTTTGCTGAGGTTATTGACATCAATAGGGAGTCAGTGGAGCTTCATGCTAAGTCACGAGGGGCACAATACTAGACTACACTAGTGAGTCCTTATTGACATGAATAGGGAGTCAGTGGAGCCTCAGGCTAATTCACCAGGGGCACAATACTAGGCTAGACTTGTGAGTCTTAAGGTCCAGGTACAGGATACCTCTAGGGGAATTTATTTCCAAAAAATGTTGGCTAGAGAAACGCTCAAGGGAAAGACATGATGTAATATCTAGTCTCAATGTTGGCTGGTGAAGAATTCCTAATAACCTATATTCATCATACTTCTAGGAGATAAGTATTACTATAGATATTTAATCCTATTATATTTTGTAAAGAAATTTGTCTGTATATTGTTACGTAAATTTAATAGATGGAGTAACTTGTCTAAAAACTTGTTGTGTTGGTTTATATATTATTGAATGAATTAAAGACTGCATTGAAATGTACAACCTACATTGAAAATGAATAAACAATATTGGCATACATTGGTTGTATGGAATGAATATATGGTATTTGATTAAAGGGAATTTTTGGAATTATTTGTTTACATAAGAATATTGGAAGTGTAATTATTGGATTTTAAATAACAAGACAGTACATGATGTGCCTTAAATAGGATCTATTGTCAAGTAGAGAAGAGTTGATAGTTACCAATTAAAACTACCTATTGCAGAACCAGTAAAACCTAATGTTACCGAAAGGTTTCCAGTTGGGTAAAAAGGGAAACCCAAGAATAATGCATTGAGGATAATGGAGAATATCCTAGAATAAGTAGAGTTGGTTCATGTAGCCTCACGATAGGAATTAGTTTCTATTTCTTAGGATGTTGTTCTAACTTCCCTAAAACCATGTATTCTATTTAATGTGTAATGTTGATGAAAAATGTAGAGAGTTCTGCAGAGCCAGACTCTCCTGGTTCAAACTCTCTTTCGTAGAGCTGACCAGTGGGTTTTATTTTAATACAAACATTTCCATTTTTATCATGGTATTAGAGCGTCAAGGCTGAGGAACCTATACGCTGTCTGGTGGGTGGTTCTTTGAACCGAAATTGTCATAGGTTTTGAGTGGATAGCGACAATGATATGTGTATTTCTACGTTAGCTGTGACTAGTTTCAAAAAATTGGTGTATTTTTGCGACAATCGTGTAAATCAAAGAAATTGCATGAGGGAGCCAAGAACAAGGTTGTAGCTGTCAAAGAAGTTGATTGGGGAATCCAAGAACAAGGTTGTAGCTGACAACAGGAGGCTGTGTGGAGGCTGAGAAGAAAGCCACAATGATCTGCACGTGTGTTGTGAGATGAAACAATAGTGATCTATCTTTGTCATAGATTTGGGGTAAATTTAACATCTTTTACCTGTCAAATATTTTTTTTTTCTAAATCGAAAAGATGAATAACAATATATTTAAAGCATGCATGACTGAGCATAACAAGATCGATGATTCCAATTATGCAAATTGGAAGTTTAAGATGTAGACTCTACTAGCAGCACAGAGTGCTTGGACCACTGTGAATCGAGATGAGCCAAGGCTCGCGGCTGGATAAACATCAATCCCAGATTAGGAGAAACAAGAAAGAAAAGCTAGGAAAATGTTAAAGATATGAGTGAAAGATTGTATTATACCACACATCAGAGAAGGTAAGACAACTAATGAGATCTGAGGAATTCTGAAGGAATTGTACGAGATCAGAAATTCAAATCGTCTTTTGTTCCTCAAGAGTAAGATTCTATCCATGAAAATGGAGTAGAATGAAATGATTGCTTCATTCGTAGCAAGGATCAAGGATCTGAAAACCAAATTATAAGATATTGGTCATACAATGGATGATACAGATCTTGTGACTATTACAATGAATGGTCTCACTAATGATTATTAGATGTTCATCATTGGGATCATTGCAAGAGAAAAGATCCCGAATTTTGAAGAGCTAACTAGTATGTTGATGTAGGAAGAAGAGAGGAGATCGACTCTGAAGTCTCAGTGTGTCGATCTTGTATTGGTGGTGACGAAGAATGTATACAAAGGGAAAGGAGGTCCACAACAACAAAACGGAGCAAGTTCACATAAACGGCGAAATATGACCTAAGAAACTACTCTGAAACTAAAAGCTTTTTATTGCAGAAAATTGGGTCATATTGCCACGGAATGTAGGAAAAAGAAGTATCATGAAGAAAAACAAAAGCCAAAGAGACATGGAGGTCATCTCTCGAATAGTGATCAGGTGCATAATTTGAGATTGTTCATGGCAGGCCGTGATGACAATGTTGAGGTAGACATTTGGTATGTAGATTGAGGAGTGTCAACGCACATGATAGGGAACAAACACTGGCTAGAGGATTTTAAAGAGATCAACGAAGGCGCACAGATTTACCTAGGTGATGATAGAAGTCATCAAATCAAAGGATGGATGAAAGTTTTTGTCATTCTACCTGATGGTACTATTAAACAAATTTATAATGTTATGTATGTGTTTGGTATAACAAAGAACTTGATTTTTTTATATATGATTACAGAGCAAGATTTGAATGTTGGATTCTTTAAATCTAACTATTACATTAAGGCTTTGCTAGATGGAATGAAGACAATTGCTACAGGAATCCGAACAGGAGGACTGTAAAAGTTCGATGTGAGACTTGCGCTAGTTCGAGCATTGATAGTAGTAAGCCTGACTATAGAAGAGATTTGGCACTAGAGATTCAGCCACATCAATTACAATGATTTTTTGTTAGTACAGAGGAAAGAAATGGTAAGAGATCTTCTTATGCTAAAGTAAGTACATAGTGATTGCGATGCTTGTATTTTAGGAAAAATGCATAGAGAAGAATTCCCTGTTAGAGTAGAAAAGAAACAGAGGGATATACTAGAGTTACTGCACACAAACCTTTGTGGTTCCATGCAGACAAAATCATTAGGAGGTGCAATGTATTTCCTACAGTTTATTGATGACTGTACGAAATTTTATTGGGTGTATTTCTTCAGTAAGAAGAGTCGTACATTCGAATACTTTAAGTAGTTTAAAAATATGACTGAAAGACAAATAGGGAAACGGATAAAAATTCTTTGTTCTGATCAAGGAGGAGAATACAAGAAAGAAGAGCTAATCAGATATTGTAAAGATGATGGAATTTTGCAGCAGTTTACTGTACCCCATACTCCATAACAGAATGGAGTAACGAAAAGGAATAAGAGAAATCTGGTGGAATGTGTGAGAAGTATGCTTAAAGGTAAGAATCTTTCAAATGGTTTTTGGGCTAAAGCAATGAGTATTGCGGTTTACTTAAAAAATAGGAGTCCTACAAGAAGTCTTAACTTTAAAACACCTTTTGAAGCTTTATATGGATATAAGCCTACAGTAAAAAACTTAAGAATATTTGGATGTAAAGCATTTTCCCACATACCCAAGGAAGATAAAAGTCATCAGATGCACTTTTATAGGGTATTGTTCATCATAAAAAGCATAGAAATTATTTAATCCCTCTACTCACAAGATCTTTGTTAGTAGAGATGTTAAATTCCATGAATAGGATAATGAAGAATCTAATGAGCACTATGATGGATGGGACATTCCGTACTTTGAGAAAGAAGAAACAAAGAACAAACAACGGCAACAACAACAACAATAGCAATAGCAACAACAACAACAACAACAACAACAACAACAAAACAACAACAACAACAACAACAATAGAAAGAAATAACGTTTGAAACCACCACCCCACCACTCAAGAGATCATGTAGGAAAGCTCAAATTCCTGCAGGATATAGGGAAAATGCATTTATAACTAGTATGATGAATGTTGTTGAGTCATCTAGTTATAAAGAAGCAAATGAAAGTAATGAATGGAAAATAGCCATGGAAGAGGAATATCATTCAATAATTAGAAGAAACACTTGGTAATTGGTAGAACTACCTAGAGGAAAGCAGGTCATAGGTTGCAAATGGTTATATAAACCAAAAATCAATGGATATGGAACTATAGAAAAACTAAAAGCTAGATTGGTTGCAAAGGGGTACACACAAAAAGAAGGGATAGATTATGAAGAAACCTTCACCCCTATAGCTAAATTGAACACCATCAAAATTTTAATTTCTTTAGCTACTAAGAAACATTGGATAATGCACCAACTAGATGTAAAGTCTACAGTTCTGAATAGAGAACCAAAAGAAGAGGTTTATTTATAGCAATCGGAATGATTTGTCCAGAAGGGAAAAGAACATTTAGTCTGTAGGTTGAAGAAATCTCTCTATGGACTAAAACAAGCTCCCAGGTCATGGTATGAGAAAATTGATTCATTTTTTCTGCAAGCTAGCTATAATAGAAGTAAGAATGACCCTAATATTTACACCATGAACGATGAACAAGGGTTCGTAGTGTTGATTTCATCATATGTAGATGATTTTATAATTACAGATGATGCTATATATCTAATTGATGAAATCAAGCAGCAAATGTCATAGATGTTTGAGATGAAGCATCTCAGTGAACTCAAATACTATTTAGGTCTCGAAATCTAGAGAGATTTAGGTCAAGCATTTTTTTCTCAAGCAAAGTATGTCAAAGGCCTATTAGAGAGGTTTAGAATGGATCAGTGCAAGTGTGCACTAGTACCATTGCAACAGAACATGAAATTGCAGTGTGAGGATGGCTCAAAAGTGGCGAATGCAACACTTTAAAGAGAGCTGGTAGGAGTCTAATCTACCTAATTTCACTTATGTAGTCAGCATGTTAAGCCAATTTATGTCTAAGCCACTTGAAATCCATTAGAGTGCAACGAAGAATGTTTTGAGGTATCTACAAGGTACCGTAGACTATGGAATTATTTACACTAACTCATGTGATGTTAGACTGACAAGATTTGGAGATTCAAATTGGGCAGGAAATGTAAATGATTACAGATCTATAACAGGTTATGCATTTAGTCTTAGATCCGGGGTGATCACTTTGAGCAACATGAAGCAGAACACTCTTGTCCTCAGCAGAAGCAGAGTATCAAGCCATGTTTGCAGCAACGTGCGAGGCAGTTTGGTTGCGGAGACTTCTCCAGGATGTTGGAGAAGAACAGACAGTTGCAACAACAATCAAATGCGGTAATAAAAGTTCAATCAAGCTAGCCAACAATCCGATGTTTCATAAAAACACTAAAGATATTGATACTCAATTCCATTTTGTTAGGGAGAAAGTGCAATCTAAAGAAATTCATTTGGAATATTGTAATACATGTGATAATGTTGCATACATTTTCACTAAGCCCCTTGGAAAAGTAAAATTTCAAATGTTTAGGGAGACGTTAGTCATATATGTGAACCCATTCCCCATTAAGGGGGAGGGTTGAAAATAATGGAGAATATCATAGAATAGGTAGAGTTGATTCACATAGCCTCACGATAGGAATTAGTTTATAATTCTTAGGATGTTGTTCTAACTTCTGTAAAACCATGTATTCTATTTAATGTATAATGTTGATGAACAATGTCGACCGTTCTGAGCGAGACTCTTCTCATTCAGACTCTTTTTTAGAGTTGACCAGTGGGTTTTATTTTAATACAAACATTATCATTTTTATCACTAGTAAGAAGTAAAAATCAAAGATAGTCACGGTAGATAATAGAAACTCGATATCCAAATAATGTTTTTGGATTTTATTATTTAAGGCCATAAGAGCCGGTTTAAAATAATCCAAAATCATTATAAAACTCAACTTTCCGAGGAGGAATAAAAATGAATAGCCCGAGACGAAGTTTGAAAAAAAAAAGGTAATATGCTAAGCAACCCAAGAGAAACATGTAGGATTTATAACTCCAAACTCAACATACCTTCTTTTAATTATCTATATTAAGTGTAATCAAAAGAACATCACATTCTAAAACCCGTAAAGGGCGAATAAAGGAGAAACATTAAAATAGTACCGCGCGAAAACCCTTTTCGAGACTATAGGGTTTGGAAGTTAACACATCAGAACTCCTAAAGTCTATGTTAAGTTGAAAAAACTGGGGAAACACTTACATTTTTGCTGTAAACCAGCAAGCACTGAAACAGGTAGCTACAACAACATCACCTGGGCAAAGAGATTTGGACATTATTAATTACTAATAAAAAATAGATATATCTATGTATGTGTTCATGAAGCAACGGAGTGCAGAAAACCTACCCTGAGACGCACAGTGGCTGACCTATATTAGGGTCATATTACGAAGTGATTTTCGAACACTTCAATGCCCCCTCAGGAATATAAACCCGCATGGAGTAAACACCATGGGAAATAAAATTCGTGAATGGAGTCTGGAAATAATAATAAAAAGGAAAAAAACCCTCTCGCGTTACGGAGGATTACCATGTTGTGTGAAGATAGACTCAAACAAATATCAAGATCAATAAAATTCAACCACACCTAGAAGCTCGAAGCACCATAGCAAGAAAATTAACAACTCTTTCCTCAGTTAACACCCAATCTTACAGTAGGATACTACCTGCAGTACCAATTTCCCCCATTTCTAAAATACCCAAGAAGAAAACAAGAAAAATCCCAGCAAACAAACTCGAAAGGGGAATAGGTAACACACCTGATTGTAGACGAGGTGAAGGGGTTTCTAACTGCGAGAAATGGCAGATCAATCTAACACAGGAGATCAAGCAAAGGAGGTCAATCGATCAAGAGCCCACGGTGATGAGAGCCACTTGCCGGTTAGTCACCCTAATGAGTTCCAAAACAACTCTGATCGTTGGTTCGTCAACACACATCCCACGGCGATGACAGAGCCACTTTCCGGTCATACTACTTGACAACTGTTAGTGGATGCATAATACGAGAGTATTCTAACATGACATTTCATTCCATATTGAAATAGCAGATGTGTAAGGAGTTATTTATAATGCGACTTTTTGGAGATTCCGGTAATGGAATCCTGCGGAAGAAATTGAGGTTAAATCTTGATTTGTTGCAGTTAAAATGGTTTTTTAACTGCATATTTGGATTGAGCACCCTGAAAAACCTCTGGGACACTTTGATTGTGCAGAAACTAGCTATCAAACTTGCGATTCCAATAAATTGCTGCGGGATTTTGACCAGAAAAACCCACCCGAAAAGCTTTCAAAAAGTCGCATTATAGACAACTGCGATGTGTAAGGTCCAAATATCCGATATACGATATCAATTATGTATAATAAAACCAAAAAATTCCATGTACAGAACGCGTAATACCGACCCTTAATGTGTATATGTGTAGTTGGTGTGGTTATTATCAGTGATAATGATTTTTTAGCGTGCATTGGGAGTTTTTTTCAAATGAAAATCTAAATTTTAGATATAAATTTTAATTTTTCACATTGATGAGTGTTTTTTTGTAACCTTAATTAAATGTTTTTCCTTACATGAGGAACTATGGTAAATGTTAGAGGAAGATGCACATGTTATAGTTGTAGAGATTCTCTCGGTGGGGCAATTAATAGGTTATAATAAATTATGAAAATTATGTTAAAACTTAAAAATTTAAATACAAATAATATTGAGTAATAAATGCTAATTTTAATGATGATATATTTTTTTGGTTATGGAAATTATATATATATGTGTGGGGGTTATCATAATCTTATAAAGTTATTAAAATTCAAATAATATTATATTATTTTGTATGTTTTAGAAATTGAGATTTACATCTTGTATCATACATCTAAATTTACACATTAATTTTTTTTTTTTCCCTTTTACAGATTCCAAAACTGCCATGTTACCATTGTTAAATTGTACATCTTGTATCATACATCTAAATTTACACACTAATTTTTTTTTGTCACTTTTACAGATTCCAACACTGTCATGTTACCATTGTTAAATTGTAGTGAAGCTTGTTTCATAATAAAGGATCTTCTTTTATAAGATCCTTATCTATTATGGCTATTGACAAATATTTGACATTATGGATATAAGGTTAATCTTGCTATCATAATTTACTCTATATATATATATATATATATATATATATGATAATATATATATGAGTTTCACACAAGAATATATATATGAGTTTCAATATATATATATATATATATATATATATATATATATATATATAATGAGGCCTTAACTTTCAGTTCCACAACACTTAATCAATCATTTGCAATCAAAAAACATCTCCACCACGTATATGCATATATTACATTAGAATAAAATATGGTTAGGCACTATGAAAACACTACATTATATTCACCTTGTGGCTATTGAAAATCAAGACATGTTTACCACTAATGAGGCTTATAAGTCATATCAACCATCTATCCCTCATGTTGAATAACATGGGAACCTACAACATACTTCATGGTCTTCATATTATCATGTTCAATTTTCAATATACTAAGCACTTGATACCACTTTGTCTGGGTTAGAGTAAGAAATTCATGTTGGTGTGAGTCCTTATTTACCTGTCACACATGCAATTTATCACATTGACCCATCCATGTGATGGGGTCCCAAATGGATGACTCCGATAATCAAAGGAATTTGGCTTAAATTGATGGTTCAATGTTTCATACTTTTTTTATATACTACCTAGTTAGAGTTGTCGTTTGATATCATGCTTGTTTCTCACAGGTAGAGAGCTTCATGGTGATGGGTTAAGGTTTGAAATCTGCTATTCAATTTCCTAACTTTTTATGGTGTTTATGTTTTGATAGTGAGTATGGATTTCAACCCACACTATCATAGTGGCTTGAGCTACAAGTGAAAAATAGGCAACCATTCATAGCCTTTATTTTGATGATTGTGTTATCGAGGGATTATCAAATTTGAACTTCAATTTTCCATTATCCCTTTTTTAATTATATTGTTGAGGGTTTACCATATTTTAACTTGAAATTTATTATCCTTCTATGACTGATGCCATTGAGGGTTTATCAAATTTGAACTTGAAGTTTTTAATCTGTAAAAAGATGCATGGAAAATGGGCTTGGATAACAATTTTTTTGGGATTTGTAGCTCCTTTGAGGAACAATTCAAATGAACCCTACGTATTTCTATGATCACAAGTTTCTTAACCTTTATCATTGGATTGAGTTATGTTTTAGTTATTGCATTAAACCATTTATTGTTAAGAGGGATTTTGTCGTGTGATTTCCTCTCAAGATCTCGATTAAACACAAGGGCTTTCTTTTTTGAATTCCTTTTATGGATTTAAATTAGAGTTAGAATGAAGGTTTAATTATTGAATTCTTCTCTAGTTTTTGAATAGAGACAATACATGTTAAAGAGAATGTCACATCTCTGTTTGTAGAGTAAAAGCCATTTTTTTTGTTTCCTAGAGAATTACCTTTGCCTTCCTCCCCCTTAGAATATTCCTTTAGTTTTAAGTCCCATGTGAAAAATTCATAAGTGTAGGGGAGTCACTCATTTAACTAATTAAAAGTTATATGCTAGTAATGGTTGTAATTCCATAATTATTCCATCTATTGAGTTGTGATTTAAATTCACTTCTTAATATCTATATAATACCTTATGATGTATTAGCTTTACGAACTGTACCATGCAATATTGTTCCAATCAATGCCTATATTCTACAAAGGCATGATTCTCATACCACCTAATTAACTCATATGTTTCCTTTTCTACCCAACTAGTGCATAAGTTCTACTTGTCCACTTTATACCTATTAATACATGTGTTTTTATTCACTCCTTATCTTTGGTGTAACAGTGGGATATCTCAGATTATGGCTTGCATAAATCTACAAAATATCGGTATAAGTAAGGCTCTCTATCGAAATATGTTATATGATTATAGATCTATACATCTATGTTGCACTATGTGTACAGATTAGCAAGAACCTTCCCCTACCTATCGATCCTCACATTTAAACTATCTTTGAACCTTCATCCTACTATAGCATTTTATGGCCTCATATTCACACATGGTAGTTTATTTCTCTAATGTAAAAATCGATAAACATTTATAAAGTATGTTACTCATTTGAATTATCCATGTACTTTGCCCACTGTGGTAAAATCGTGGTACTCGATCTATTAAGTCGTGTATTTATGAGATCGAAATCAATTCTTAATCTCTATTAAGATTTCTTGGGTCTAGTGTAATATTCGACTAGTAGCATGGTGTGATGTTTATTTATTTCATGATTGCGCATATTTAGGTGTTGTGCGCAACCTTTCATCGGGGGTAATGTTAGTAACTATGGTGTGGCCTTTCAATAAAGTTATATGCATCCCAGAATTACGAGCTACATAATATTAGAAGCTCATTGCATTTCCTTTGGTGTTATTTGATGTCCTCCACCTTGAACTTTGAAGGTACAATCCACGGTTTCCATGCTTGCAGTATTTATAGTCCATGGTTTCTCATTTCCAACAATGGGAATGTGCACTCGATATTCAAGGTTGATATACTTTTTCTTGACCCTAACCCCTCAATACAATGAACCTGTGAACATCGTGCCACCTTCTGACATTGCCTTCCCTATCTAGTATCCTTATAACTTAGTTATGGAATCACCTCCAAATACATGGCCTCCTGAAGACATACTGAGGTGATGGAGGTAAGGGAATTTGTCCTACCTCTCACTTAGAATTCTTCTTTACCTTATTGTACATAGATGTTT
Organism: Pinus taeda; assembly: GCA_000404065.3. Lineage (NCBI taxonomy): Eukaryota > Viridiplantae > Streptophyta > Pinopsida > Pinales > Pinaceae > Pinus > Pinus taeda. The sequence goes on along the minus strand of APFE030881118.1, from coordinate 212,548 downwards.
AGGGTATATCCATGACATGCACCTTATGAGGCATCTCCAAAATTTTTCCATCACTTTTGTTAAGAAACTTTGTTTCTTATTCATATTTTGCTTAATTTCTTTTCACTATATGTGGAACTTTGTTCTTACCAGCTTCTCGTAGCCTAGTTATCTATTCGATGGTGTATGGGTTACATCTTCAGATGGAATCTTCCTATTCATTTCAGGTAATGGTATTCCCTATGGGAAAGTCAGTTTATCTTTATATCTCCGCACTTTATCTTGTCACATATTAGACCAAATTTCCAATTTATTTAGTTAAGGCTTCATCTCCTTACATCATTCCTTCGATGGTACATTAATTTTGAAGAAGGCCTATATCTGATCACTGAACTCTCGACACCATTGTCTGTGAGGTAATATGTAAATATGGGTTTTGGTGATAAATTAAGGGACTTCTCATAAATTACAATGATTCATTTCTCATAGAAAATTTTTCCACCATTTATTATTTCCATAGGTTAGATGAACAAATCTTGGTCTCTACGACTACTAAATCAAAAGCTAGATTCAGCAGACTCTATTACAATCTCTTTGGGATCATGATTCTTAGGTGAAAGTCCACATTTTGGAAATGTTTTAAATAATAACATGATATTCCCTTTTCAGTTTACATTCTCTTCAAATTTCTCTAGTTCGATTTCTTGCTTTTTCATTTTTGGCTTACAGGTGTACGGAAAACCCAACTTCCCCAAATTACTAAGTATATTTGTGTTTGTTTTTTTGCCTTCTAGGTTTACATCCATGTTTCAAAAACCTAGTCTCAATCTGATTCTCATAGCTTTACTATTTACACTATGAAGGTATTATTTTTATTCCCCCATCACTCCTGTAAATTGAGATCCAGCTTAATTTCAGCATAGTTTAACAATGTTTCTCCTCTATTCTAGGTGGGTACTTCACGCACCTCCCTACAAGGGTTACTATCGATTGTGTGCTTGGTGACACTGAGTGTTTGGGTATCAATTTTGAACTTAATGATACATTGGAAGAGGATTTCTGGTTTAAATTTACCACAGGTATTTTTCTTGTGTGTAGTATTTTGTGTGAAGATATAAGAATTATGTATCTTCTTTTCTATAGATTGTGGCCTTGATATGTGTGCAACCTCTATTTGTAAAATTGGCTACAGTTTTGACTATTTCAACTAAGCAATCATATTATTCATATTTTTAATATAGTCCTCCTCGCAACATACTGGGACGTATTTTATTTTCTATTATTTTTTCTTCATTGTTCTACACTTTGGTGTGTATGCATATCTCATGGATCCATTGTCTTCATTTATCAATGGTAAATAATTTGTTATATTTTCTTTCATATGTAAAATGGTTATTTTCGCTCATTTCTCATTCGACATCCTATTGCGTTCTACCAGTTATGACATGGTTACACTAATACTAATGGATCAGTTGTCCCAGAGTATTTGAAAATATGACTTGTGCTTATAATTTTGTTTGTATTATTTACAACTATTGTAAATACATGTGTCTATTATATATAGTAAAACATGTATATCTTTGTTGAATATGCTATTAATATGTCCTTCTCTGAAAAGGACACATCAATTCCAAAAAATTGAATTATAGTGACTATATAGTTTCTGTAGTGAGTTGTATATCATACATAGTTTCAATTTGTATTATATTTTGATTCCTATGACTTACAAAATAACCTGGTACTGCATATAGGTTTTCTGCTATTTGGTTCTCTACTTATTTTCTAGTAACAAGATTTTGCCAATTTATACACGTTTTCCATTCCTTTAGCGTACTGTAAATTACCCAGGTTCCCAACTAGATGGAGAATTAACTTTTATTAATTGGTTAACAACTTGATGGTGTTTTTCTTGCATTATGATGGATAGTAAAATAATCACTTCGATGATTTCAACTTAGGTGATTACGTGTTAGCTTTAAATTTTAGTTCATGACTTTTGTGTAGTAGCCAGTGTAACCTTGTGATTCTCTTAATTAGTTAATTAGTTTAGCCTTTCCTTAGGCTCTGGTAAATGTATAAGTATTTTTCAGTTTCCTCATCTGAGGTTACCTTTTAGCGTTATCCTGCTACTCATTATAAAACTCTCATAATTACTATTTCTAGTGTGGTTCTAGTCATAAGGTTGGATCCTAATCCACCCAATGAGAACATAATCTCACTAGATGGATTGATTAAGAGTTACAAAATAAATCCTTTGTTATAAAAACCCCATAATCAATGTACTCTAGGTCATAGCTTTCATTCATGGAAGGGGTTTCCCGGGCATACGTATTATCCATAGTATGCTCGGTTCTAATGTATAGAAAAATATCTTAGCCACTAAGATAAATAATCTTTGACATAAACAGTCAAACTGGGTAGAGATTAAGCATGCCCACTCTTTCATCCAAGTATCTTAATTTCTACGTAATCTACTAGAAACCAAGTTTCTTACAATATATTCAAATTGAAAAAAATAATTTACTTACAAATTACAAAATAACAAAGTCACAAAAAATTTCCCATAGAAATCTTGCCTTCTTGTTTCCCACTAGACTCTTTATTTTTGTCATTCTCACATTTTTTTAACTATATATGCAGAGGACCATACTGGATGAATCATTACTAATTTATTCAATTCGCCATTCTCTTATTTATTAGATATTCTTAGAAAGACACTAGTAACAATTGAGAAGCAACAACATGTAATTTCACTCATATTTAAAATATACAAAATCCTTAATTTAATAGAAAAGATAATTTATGATCATCTATTTCCCGAGGTTCAACTCGGAATACACGTTTCTAGCCAACCTTCAACCCAAAACTTAGGTTCCCCCCATGCTGAGATGAAATTTCCTTTCATCAATCCCCTTGTTTACGTCTTTAGAAGGTACTGAACACCTTTCCTTCATGATAAATTTTCTGTTAGAAAAGTCCCACTTTTGTGGACTTTTTATCCACTTAGCTAGTCTTTTCCATAAAATCCCACCTTTCTCCCTTGTGGTGCTTTTATGGTTTTCTAAGCTTAGCATCTTTCCCCATCTAAGAAACTTAATGGAGCTTTCTCTCCCATACATTAAGCTTATCCAGAATTCTTATCATGAAAGAATTATTCAGCCTCATCTACCTATGAGATTATATTTTTTTTGGCAGGAATTGCATTTCTAGGTGTTTCATTCCCAAGTATTTTCGATCACATAACATATACATGTCTTGAGAGATTCATTACATCTATGGAGGGATATTACATAGAGACCCTCTTTAGGTTTGGGTTGATGTTTGCCATGGATGTGGATAATTTCTTCCAAATACTACACCGCCTCTTTTCCATTTTACTATTCTGTATTCCTCAAGTATTTTTTTGTTTTGTTTTTTATTAACATATTTTAGAGTTAAGGGCTTAATACTTGTGAATCCCTTTTTAATAGTTTAAAGGTTATAACCCCAAATGTATTATGAGATTCCTAACAAACCTTATGTTTCCAATAGATCATTCATAAGCATTTATACTCAAAGACCCTTAAGGTAATGTTTGTAGTCGAGTTTCTCAACTACAGAACTTACTTTATGACTTAGTATTATGGTCACGTTACTATCATAAGTTTCTCCTATTTCTCTATAATAATTTTAATTTCAAAAACCTAACTAATAATCTCTCAAATGATATGGAAAGTGAAGTTGACTAATTATAGCCATGGTTGCTTCTTTGTAGCTTTTATTTTATAGTGTTTTTTCATAAGCGGCCTTAAGTTATGTTGTTAGATGAAGATTTCAATTTTATTAACTTGATAGTTTGTCTTTTGAGAGCTTTTTTTAATTTCACTCTAGAATATACATTAAAAAACCAATTTTAGAGTAATTTGTTCACTAAAATAGTATATATACATTTTTGTGACTAGGGTTGATAAACCCACAATTTATGCATGGTTAATATATTATTTCATAACAAATATAAATATGTTCCATTGTACATGTGCATTTACTATTTATAACTATTTTTAATTCTATGGCTATTTGAACATGATATTCACCGAAATTATGTATAGCTATTTTGTTTAATTGATTCATTCTTTTTTTATTTTGACGAGAAATACTCACTTTGTCCCATCATCCCATATACACTTGAGTAAAGTCAAGACTCCAAACTCTTCCAAGAAAACCTTTAGTGAGCATAGTTGCAGAATACGTGTGAATATGTTCTTTAAATATTTCTTGAGAGTGTTTTACATTTCAAGTTTGTATTGCATGAGAGTGTTTTACATTTCAAGTTTGTATTGCATTATCGAGGAACTTAATATAGAGGTTATGTCTCTATACTATCTTACAAGCTTGCTTAACCTACATATGTAAACAATTTTAAATTATTAGGTATCATTATAGGGTAACATATGTATAAAAAGTCATTTACTAAAATTCTAAATTTGATTTACTAAAGATACTAAGCTAAGAAACAACAATTTTGTCCAAAATACTACCATATTTACAAATTTTTTACTCAAAAATAATTATTTGTAAATTTCAAACCTCCCATATAGAAATTATACATATATAAGTATTCTTTGTTTCAGAATAAAATTTATATATATCTTCGCTCTATCTTCTATGAAAACATGCAAGCATTCATGCTTTGTTTGCTATCAAAATTACTTACATCCATTAAAAAAAAATACTATATATTTGATAGTACATGCTACTCAGGTTTCTTTTCTTTGTTTTGTAAATGATTTGTTCATTCTTCATTCTTAGAGAAAAACCCACCTGTTAAATATCACTAGTTAATACACGCCTCAAACGAAACATTACTCGTAACAAAATGACTATAGTAAAAAATTACTTATATAGTTATTATGGACACTTGGATATATAGTTTAAACTACCGTGTTCCTAACAACTAGTGAATTGTGACAATAACCACTGTTCTCTAATCCTCGGGAAGGATAAAATAGGTTAGTAATTTCGAGTCAAATAAATTTGTCTCGCACCCTTTTTTCGTTGAGAAATCTCTTTGCAGAAGAAAAAGACTGTTATCTGCTAGGATAACATTCAAAGTTTCCATGAAATGCTCGAGATAGTCCTCTTCTATATTGAAATCAATTTCTTATTTAAGATACGGTTATTTCGTCTTTTGCATGTCGGATAAAGCTGTTTCTCACAAGTCCAGCTAATTGGTTTCTACTCTTGAATCGTTGATTTTCTTCTATCTTTTCTCCTCCTTCATCTCTTTTTTAAGTTTCTCATATCTCGTTGCACAATGTTGTACTATCATATCTTGTTGCACAATATTGTAAAAATGCTTATGTAATTAAACTATTGATATATTTAGTTATTTATTAATAAATGTTAAACATGGATAATAATATATAATTTATTAAAAGTTAAAAGAATCTAATTAAATTATAATTTATTTAAAATTAAAAATTATTAATTATATATATATATTATAAAGATTTACTATGGAATTTTAATTAGCTAAATCTTTCTAGTTAATTAATGTGGCCATGATTGTTATTTTTAAAAAAAATTATTCCAATTAAGATTGATGTCAATCTACATGCTTACAATGTAGTGTGTTAGAGAGTTTGTTGGGTTGCATTAATTTTAATAAATTAAATATTGTATCTCTGCAAGGTGGTTCCCTCCCTCCCATTTCCTAGAGCTTTTCAAAGAATACTATTTCAGAAAAATTGTCCTATCGAGGTGGTAAAGATAGAAATTTCATGCTTCTATTTATCTCATGACAGTGAGACTCTTAAGGTTAAATAAAATGAGTTTAATAAATAATTATTGTTCATTACATATTATATATTATATATATATATATATATTTATGAAGCCTTTCGTTATATCAACCACATTAATATCTTATCATAACTCACTTCATACCAAACTTGTTCACATTTGAGCATGTAACTCCCACTTGCATCAATGTGTGCTAATGGGTTTGTTCCTATTATCAAGAAATTGTTTAGGCTTACTTGATTGGTTGTGTGATTCCCTGTGACTAGTAGTCCTATATTGGTGCATGGTTGATATATTCTCTCAATTATATCATTATGTGTGCAAGTTATGTTTTCTATCAGTAGATAACACTCTAGTATTTATATGTACCATCGTTTGACTAATGTCAACTATATTGTGTGGTTTTTGTAACCTTGTGTTGGTATCACAATGTAATCTTGGGCCACCCTCTCATAGGAGGGCCTAGGGGCATAGGAATAAAAGTCTTGTGTGATGGAAATCTTTTGTTTATCCATCATTTCAACTTCAGATGCTTTCACTTCTCAGGAATTATATTTAATTGTTAACCTAGCCTAATAAGATGGAACCATCACTATAGTGAGTAGCAACAATCACTATATGAACACCCATTATAGATTGAGGTTTATTGTGTAGTAGTTTCATTTAGATTAGAGTTTATTTCAACGATTGAAATGGAAAAGATAAGAAAGGGAAAGATGTCCTGGCGATCAGCTATGAAGAAGTCTAGGAGGAAAGGATCATCTTGTGAGAGTTGTGTTCTTATTTGACAAGAAATGGAAAAGATAAGAAAGAGAAAGATGTCCTCACGATCAGCTATGAAGAAGTCTAGGAGGAAAGGATCATCTTGTGAGAGTTGTGTTCTTATTTGACAAGAAATTGAAACCAACAAATGTGGT
>APFE030881118.1:89784-205145 GCA_000404065.3 Pinus taeda | reverse complement strand
ATATTATTTTTTAAATATATATATTTTTTTTAATTCATCAATATAACTAGGAATTATGTTTTATAAATAGATGATAAAAGAAATATGGTAAAAAAGAAAGTTGGTTATGAAGGAAGGGTAGGAATCCAAATGATACTTAATTTTCAACCATCATTCTTACTGAGATTTTTCACCCTGTTCTCATTTTTGATGGCCTCCCTCAACTTCCTATGATGAAAGTGATCAATCTTAGAAATGACCTAGGAATCGTCAATACAAACGTGGTGTTTAGGTTTCTTAACATGATTAGCTAGAGATGAGGACTCGGACTGATTAAGATTAATGTCATTTGTGTGCTCATAAATTATTTGGTTGATGGAGTGGTCAATCTCCCCAATGTAGGGAATCCCATAGTAACAAGGGATTAAGTAAGCACCTTCATGTTTTTAATATCCATTGGGTCTTTGATTACTCTAAGGGAGCTCTAAATGGTGTTAAGAAACTTGAAGGTCACAAAGACCTTATTCTTCTTCAAACTATGAGAAATATTGTTAGTGACCTCATGGATGAAGGGAAGTTGGAAATTCGTAACCTAGTCCTTGGGTTAATTTTTAATTTAGGCCCTTTACTAGATTTTTGAAAATATCTTAGAACTTGGTGTTTTATATAATGAACTTTTCTCATCATCTAAGTCAATCTCATTAGAAATTCTCAAAGAATAGGTAGCCATTGTTTTAAGAACTATGAATCTTTGCACAAAATAATGATAAGGACTCACATGAATATATTTTTTTGTGTGAGTATTTTTAAGAAAAACTTGGTGCAGCATGGAAACATCTCCCATCCTAGATATAATAACATAAAGGAAAGGAAGGCTACCATCTACCTCAACTTCCATTTTGAATTTAATGGAATCATATTGAGAATTAATATGTTGGTTAAATAAGTTTAACCAGTTCTAACAATGGGGATAGATTTCACAGGTATTATTGAACCTCTTTCAAAGCTTAGGGTAGAATTGAGAAAAATTCAAATCCTTGGTTTCAAAATCTTCCATGAACAATTTATAAACTAAAGGGGAGATTGGAGAACCCATGGTAACTCAACAATTTCCTTCATAAAACTCACCTTGGAGGCTAAAAAAGGTAGAGGTTAGGTACATACCAACAATGTGATTGATAACTTATATACCCTTATTATTAGGTATTTTTTTATAAGGAGAGACAATTTTAAAGCTCATGAAACTATCCCTAGGATACAACTTAATATGTTTTAGCTTGTTAACAATGGATGCAAAGTCCTTAATTTAGGACTCCGTGAGGTAAACAAGGAGATTGAGTTTCTTAGCTAAGCATTTAGCGAGAATACAAGTGGGTCCACCTATTGTATTGAGAATGGGTCTTAGTGGGGGGCATATTTCTGTATCTTGCCCATAGATCCCTGGTGTGACTGGGTTACTCTCAATAATAATTTTTTCTAAGGGGTTAAGGGTAGTACAAGATACAATACTTGCAAGACCCCTTTTCAGACTTCTTTAATAGGATTCTTATTAAGCATTTTCTCATTACTACTATCATAGAGGCGATCCATCATTTTTATCACATTTTCAACTTTATCTAAGATTGAAAAAATCCCACATTTATTATCTTTTATAAAAGCAATATTTGGTTTATCATTTAAGTATTTAATGGTTAAGGACTACGATTTGTTGATGTTACTCTTGGGAGGTCCAACTTTCCTAATAACAATAGCTCAACCCTATCTGATAAACTCCTTAACATTTTCATGTGGTTCTTTAATCCCATATTCATTGTTACAAACAATGTCTTGAGTACACATTTTTCTTGTAGCTAAGACAAAATTTAACCCTTTTTCCAAGATGTGATAAATTAGAGGTTTGAAATTTATTCTCGATAAATTGACAACATTTTTATTTAAAGGATGAGAGATAACATTATAGTTAAGTGGATTGAGGACCATTACAACACTAACTATTACATTTTTTTATTGAATTTGTCTAGGACAATACATACGAAGCCAAGAATTAAAAGAAGGGAAGGGTTCGTGTAGCATACTTAATGACCTAGAATGGAAAGGCTTATTAGTCCCAATAAAACATGCCTCTTCAATATCGTCTCCTATATTCTTTTAGATAGCTTTTAATCTAGGTAATGAGGGACAATATTCTATCGATTGATCCTTCTCACATATATTGCATGTGTTAAATGGAAATTCCCTCAGAGGATGTTTCTTCCTTGACATAAAGAAGAATATAGCTAGAAATTTCTCTAGTTGCATGTGTTTTTTCTTTGCATGAAAGCTATCAATCTGGTAGGACACCAACCTCGTAATGCTAGCTTTAAAATTCTTCACCAAGTTTCTAATTTATGCCTATGTTTCCCCATTATTGGTTGAATTTAGAATCATAGTAGAAGTATCATATGCCATGGCCTTGTTTCATCATAACATTTCTTATATATATCTCCTTTCCGTAGGAGATTTAGCATGTCAAGGAAATCATCTTCCATTCCTCTAATGACATTCATTTTAACTATCTCCTTATCTAGATTACTATGCTAAGATATCTTCAAATTATACTGAAGGAGCTCAAAATACTCTTCTAATGTTTCTTCTAGTGTCTGACTGATCCTAAATAGTTCATATATATTATCTCTAGAATGATAATAGTCCTAATACTTCTCTTAAAAGGTCTTACTCATCCCATCCCAAGAGGTAATAGACGCTCCACCAATTCTCCTAATCCATCTCAGTGCAACTCCCATTAATGTATCTAGAAATAATTCTGGTTTTTTTTCATCGGTGGTGTAATCCTACAAAGGATGTTAAATTCAAAAATAAATGTACTTGAATCTTCTATAATTGTAACTTAAAAAGTAGGAAGTTCAAACAAAGGGATGCTCTCCATTGGGTTTTGTCCATGGATATTTCCAATAGGAAACTCAAAGATGGTAGTTACACTACCTCACATTTGGTTCTACCTAAGAGATTGAGAGTTTGGTATAGTTGTTACAGGTGGCACCCCTAGTGGAGAAGAATTATCTCTTCTTGGTGATGGAGACCCTTAAGCTATTCAACCTATTTAGGTTGCTCAAACTGTTCATTCTCTAGGTGTTGCTAATGATTTCACAACACCTTCTATAATAACATTCTCATAAGGTTACTTCATAACACAACTTAAATCTTTGTCCTTCTATCAAGCCTTCATATACATTCCTTATTGATACAGATGGTATAGAAACTCTAGGACTTGTGTTTGATATAAAAGGTTCATAAAATTCTACCTCCCTAATATATGCGCCCAACACAGATGACTAAGGGGAGATTGTCCTTTGTTGAGCAAGTTTCCCTGATATTTTCTTCTAAGGTGTTTCCCCTCCAAGTAGATGATTTTGTTTCAACTTTCGAAATGATCTCTTGTATATATGTTACTCTTCACAAATAATCATTCTTCTTCTTTCTCCCTTGTCCTCTTCTATCTGCACAGTTAGTTTATTTGGGGACATTTTAGTTTTATTCTTCCCTATTCATGCCATGTAATCCTATGTGCTTTGACTCCTCACGAGGCCAACCCCACTTCAACATGCCAAAGCAATGGCTAGGTTCTTACCTCTTTTCTTACTTTCCTAAAACCTCAGAGCTACGAACAAATATACCACACTCTCATAAAATGCATGTTATCAAGCTAGTCACACATATGCACCTCTACTAGTGTTCCCTTGAAATGACACCAAAATGTTGGGTGGAACAATTATCCTTTGAAATTAGAAGAACCAATCCAACTCACACATAAATTGCTAATCTAGGTAGGATTTGCGTTTCAAGGCTATCATGCAAAGTATATGCAGGAATAGATGGAAACTAGTACTAATGAAATTGTAAAACCAACCATTGTAATGCCACTCTAAACATTTAAAGAACTCTTATTGCCACACCAAAAATCTTGCTCACAATTGCAAAAATAAAAGACACGTAGTTGCGGGATAAATCAAACTCTATCACATGATCCCTATTATTCAAAAGTAAAAGAACTCTTTGAAATCATTCATCACCCAAACCATTCTTAAGCCACTCGTTCAATGTAATAAATGACTCAAAGAACTATAACATCAACCAAATAACGATAAAGCTAACGAAGGGAATCGACCTATGCTAGTACACAATAATAGAGGTTATAATTATACAACTACTTGATGCACGAACAAGATATGTAATAGTAATAATAAATCACACATGAATCATAATTGAGAGAAAGTAAATACACAAATACCTCTCTAACTAGTAATCCTTGCTATGAAGGACGACCCTTACTCCTTAACAAGGGATGGTGATTTTCACGACACCCAACCTAATATAAATAAAGAAATGGAGTCATGAATGGTAGAAATTTCCATTAATGATAATTTTCACTGTAGGATTGCAATGTTGGTACTCCCCTTCTAATCCTATCTATGCCTACCTGCCACGCAGGGAATACATTATTCTGTAATCTCATAGTACAAGCCTGTTTTCAAAAAGAAAGATCATCACGAGAATATCTTAATTCTCATGTGATCCAAATCCAAACCATATAATAATTGTGAGATAAAAAATTATCCTTGTTGAAATAAATTTGTAATAGCTTTTCCAAATTAAAATAATTTATCAATTGGGAATCCTAAATATTTCAAGTGAGTTAGCTACACTATGCATAATTTTCTCCTTTCAATATCCAAGCTAGCTTTTAATGGATGTTTGTCCAAACTAATTTCCATTACTAAGCATAAGATAAAAGAGTATCCAAAATAAGCTTGATGTGTATCGAGCGAGGACAATAAAAATTAAGTTCCATCCTTGGTGAGGGAAAAGTGGGGAAAATAACAACTCAACAAGCCACAGAACTCATGAAATGGAAATCTATTGTGGAGGAATGGAATATACTTTATTGATATGAATGGTCAAGTATGAATCTTATATTTACATTTGGTATATTAACTCTCTTTTGTTTTCTTTCTAACTATGAATTGTTCTCTTCTTTTTAATAATTGTGTTTGTCTTAGAAATACATATTTTACTTTTAAAGTTTTTTTATTGCTTACTGTAAATAAAGATATTCAAATATTAAAAATTAATGATACTAGAACATCAATTAATATCATTTAAATTCTTACTATTACCTATATACATCTTTAATAAATTGTTTACTCTAACAACTTATTTACTTTAAGAATAAAATTTAAGTTAAAATAAATAAAAAGTTAAAAATTCTTTCATTCCTATTAACATTGTATTTAAAATAAAGTGAAAAAAAAAACCTAATATAATTCAGAAAAAACACAAAAATTTAATTATTAAATTATAGATTAAGACCTATTATAAAAGTCATACCTAAACAAACAGTGCAACTCATCCAAATCCAAATTAACGGGCATGAAATTGATGGAAGAACGAGTGAGTATTTAATAATTAATTTTCTTCATAAATTTAATATATAAAGAGAAAAAGAAATACTTTCGTTAACGATTTGGCAAATAGCTTCACAACGAAGACAATCTCGAGAAATTATGATGATAATATTGATTATAGGTTAGGGAGATACCTTAGTTCCTTTCATGTAATATCTTTGAACCATGATCCAATATTCTCACAGAATTCTTTTGAAATCGTGAGTGTACGCACGTTTTAGATTTCCACGTTTGCAGTGTGGGCACGGCAACCTCCAATTTTATTTGTAGCACGTTCATAGAATATTTTGTAAATCATCGCTGTGACTTCATTATATTAGAAATATAACTATCTATGACCACTAGATTATTCATTTTTTTGTGCACGTAATAAAAGGTTGGCTAAGGGAAATTCGGGGTGCGTCGCTTCCAAAATGACCCTCTTCCTCTATTCGATGCAATGAATTTGTTGGCTACGGAATTGAAAGCTAAATAGTGGGCACTCAGAGCGAATTTCGCAGAAAAGAGAAAATGTCAAGCTACGGGAATAGCCGGTTGTCCATGAATTCCTTCCACCGACTGCAACGCCGAGAGTTAACGGGCAAACTGCCAAATAGTTTCTGGGATTACCATATACATGCCTTGCCCGTACACGAAAGGGTCACAGACTTGGTCATCGCAAATGACATAATATGTGTTTTCTGCAACGCCCATCTCATTCCATTCGGACGAGAGGGGGAAATCTCGCCCTTGATGGACGAATATGGTGAACCTATAATACTGAATTTTCCGATGGCGATTGAGTTTGCCTACTACAATTCTAATAATAATTCACTCATAATCGTTGGTTATTATCAATTTTTGCCCTACATCAAGATTTTAAGCGTGGAAATAGCAACTATAAAAGCAGGACGAAGTAACGAATACAGAGAGATTTATTCAGAAGAAGCGGACACCATTGCCTGGGATTTAGATATTGCAAATTGCAGGGGCATAATTTACAATGAAGAGCTGAGAGTGTTGAAGATTTTTGATTTGAAAGAATACAATGAGATATCCACCATACAAGTTGAAAGAAAAATAGATTGGTATTTTCAAAGTCGAGGAAATATGTACGTAGTGATGTATTTCAATGGATGGGGCATTTCGTTTAAAATTTTTCGGAAACAGAATGGAGAACTGTATCGGCAAGCTGTTGTGTATCTCAACCCTAGAACTCGGTTAAATTTCGCTACAATCTGTGGCGATGATAGAATATGTCTTCAACAACTTGGACGGAGTATGGAATTAATTGATACATTTGATGAGGTCCCTCGAGTAATACCCACAAATTTTGAAGCAATGGTGGAGCCTTACTATCTAACTAAATTGGACCGTTTCTTGTGCTACACTACAAACCAAAGGCTTCTAGTTTGTAATATGCGAGGTGACATTTTGATCACATTTGAAGACCATCCCATGCTTATGCCCGCATTTACTGAGAACGACTTTTACAGGGGTAATTACATTACAAGCGGGCAGGATATTATCATATCTGTTTGCGGTCGTGAGGACTGTGATTATCGTACGGTCAATATTAGCAGCATTGTTACTGGAGAATGCGTGGCAAAGATTACAACCGACGACGATGATTCTGAAATCAGAAAGGCTGCATTGTCAGGTCAAATCGTGTCTCTTGCATACAACGAAAGAAGTGGAGAAATTTTAACAGCTAATGAAAAGAGATTTTGTTGTATCTGGTCAAAGAATTTTCCGTCTGATGATCGTCGTTTACCACGCCCTCCTGCTGTGGATCCAAGAGAATAGAGTTTAATCTCTCATAAAAAACACATACTTTCTTACAATGTGAGACATTGTTCGTTATTTGTCACATTGTTATGGTTATTTCCGTTCCATCACATTATCATTATCAATGTTGTAATTGTTATTTCTTGTTCAAAACATGACACAATTGTTAACATTTCTGTTTTTTTAAACCTGAGTTCTCTTTGAAAATACAGTGTAATATGTTAATGTTATATGGTTAAGTTATAATGAATTTTTTTATAATGAAAATATATAAGGTAATATGTTAAAGTTATATTGTAATGTTATAATGATTTTTTATGGTGTTAAATCTTATGATAATTTAGTTATTAAATTAGCACCTAGATCATCATTATTCGTTGTTATTAAAATTAATTTATTTATTATTTTAAAAAAAAAACTAATCTACTTAAAACTATAGAAAATAAGCTTTTATGAGACATACCATTAAATCTTGGATCTTAACATAACTCCTTAAATTTTAAGAAGATTAACCTCCTTAAATTTTAAGAAGATTAACCGTTATCATATTAAGATTAAAATTCACCATACTAGATTAATATATTAATGTTTTAATATATAAAATTAATACATTATTATAAAATTATTAAAATTTTAACAATATTAAATTATAACTATATGGTATGTTAAAGTTGTAGGAGAGATTTAATATTATATTAAAATTAGAGTTATATATCAAACTTATGATGTGTAAAAATTTAAATATTTAAATTTGGTATATTTTTATTATAATATTAATGATTATATTAATTTTTTTTAAGATTAATATGGTTTATTTGATTTTTTAACATTTTAATTTGATGATAAAAAAAGAGAGAAGTTGAGCAAAGAAGTTTTGCTAACTTAACAATTCCATAAAGTTGTGGAGTTTTTTTGAAAAATTAGAATGAATGTGAGTGAGAGTTGGAAAATCGAAGAGAAAATGTTTTTTATCTTCAACCCTCTAAGTATCCCATGTGTGATAGACTCTTCCTTCCCAATGTGTTTTGAGAATATACCAACCCATAATTTCACATTGAAGCTCATGAGAATTGGTTCTTATATTTGCAGTGTTCATTTTCTTTTTAACACTTGTCAATACATAAAGTTAAATATGGTTTTTCATATTGGGGTTGATCACATCCTTATACTTTAGCTTCATTTTTCTTTTTATTTCTCATAACTTATCTTTAAATTTTGAACTAATAATATTTTTAATATTATCCTTATTATTCAAGATGATCTCCTTTATCATCGAGTTGTCTAGCTGAGATTGGGCATCCTTATGCCAACCTCACTAGAGTTAAAGTTTTGGGTTTTTATTAAAGTTAAAAGTAATTTGAGGAAGCCTTCTACCTAGTCATTGGGAAAATTTCCAATTCAATAAAGTGGATGAGATAGGAATATAATGTTAATAATTTAATATAATTTACATTAGAATTATAAAATTGTATTATTAAAATAAGTTATATACTTTTAATGTTATAAATTTTGTAAGTTATAATATTATATATCATTTTTTGGGATTCAACCGTGTTAAGTAAGTTATTCATCTATGAACATTTCCATCATAAGAGGTAGTCATAACTCAATTAAATTTTCATGATTTTTGAATAGGTGAAGCTCACATGGGTGAAGAAGTGGAATTGAAACTAGTGAAATGAATCACATAGTGGCAATCATCACTTCCGGGGCTTTCACAAAATAATTAGGACTTACCTGATGGTCACCAATCCCAGATCGCCTCTCGCTCAAGGGTGCTCAACTGTGGACATTTCCGGACAATAAAAATCACTTGCTATGCCATTTGTAAAACCTTGGCAAGTATTATGCCTCATCAACCATTCATGTAGAGCTTCCTTCACTCTTGTATTTAAGTAGTAGGGGCTTTTCAAATTTAAGTATTAAGGGGTTTTCATAATGCATTATATTAGATATCGCTTTTTGGTATTTAATTGCATTATCTAATTCCTTAATCTATGACCATTTCCATGAGAGGTAGTTGTAAATGACTGATTTTTTAACAGTCCACTTAGCACTCATTGCATTGGTAAGTCATTAATCTTTGAATATTGCACATAACACTCATTGCATCGGGTGATGCTCACACAAGTGAAGAAGTAGGATTGAAACTAGTGAAATAAATCGCATAGTATCAATCAGGGAAAATTTTAAGACCCCCCCAATTTATATGTATAATAAATGGGCGAATCTCCATGGTATATAGGAAAAATGGAAGGCGATTTTATCAATAATATAATATGTATATATAATTTTTTTGGCGAATCTCTCACCAAGCATGGCGAATATTTTACTCAATTATAAAATCTTGTAAGAACTTGGCGAGTCTTTCACTAAATAATAAAACTTTGTAAAATCCTAGTGAATCTTAGCATTGTGAACTCTATAAAGTATAAAACCATATATGACAAGAGCCACATGGTGTTAATATCACGATTTTTTTTCACATTTCCATGACATGGAACTTGTTTATAAAATTATAAAAAAGCCAAACATGTCCCTTATAATATGCAGGTAAGCTTATAACAGAGTCTGATACCTTTATTATGCTTGTCTTCATTCAAGTGTCATAGCTGCTATACTTAACACTGTGAATCACAACTCTCTCATAACTCAACTCTATAGTGTAATTAAAACCTTTGGAAATTGAATCTGACAACTCTATAAAAAGGAATAGTGAAATAGAAGCTTTTGTGAATGAGCCCACTAACTATTATTGCTAACCAATCAATCTAGACTATGAAATCTTCCATCTTGATCACATGCATGCTGACGATCAAGGGAGTGCAACCACCTGGCTTGACATAATGGCCATCATAGCTTCCAATAATCAACAACCACCTTGCAAGGACATCCTATCTCATGTCTCATGAATTTTATCCATCAATCTTAACTAATATAAATCTTATAAAGATAATATTAGAATCCTCTCCAGATTCACTGTTAATACAAGGGTAAAGGAAATTTTCTAGCTCAAGGCACTAGCCAATACCAACTTGTGTATTTGTGACCCCTTTGTGGGGATGCACCTACCCTGCCCTATTGAGTTTCTCCCTTGTAACATAGTTCAAGGATCACAAGACTTTCCAATATTCCTACTACATTGACACACTTTATATGCTATACATAGTGAATGGAAAAGAAGCATTATAGAATGCACTAACCACTGATTAATAAATAATAAAAAACAGTGTAATGAATTGTTCCGAGTTATTTATTTACAAGCTGTAAAGAATGTAGTGGAATCGAAAATATTACTTAGGCAACCCTTCAATATTTTCTACAAATATATCTATGCATGTACATATGAAATTAGGAGCATTGTTGAATACAAAGTTTCCTTTCCTCTTGCCTCCATTTTGACAAATCAGTGTGAAATCAGTGTCACTTTGAATCTCCTTTCTTGTGTGTATGTTTTGACAAATCAATGTAAAATCAAAGTCACTTTGAATTTCCTTTCCTGCGAGGGATCACATCCATAGTTGATTAGTAAAAGATAATCTAATATATATTATGTTCAAGAAACTGACTGCAATATATAGTGGAAACGAGACCTCAATTCTTATTCTGAATTTGAATATCGCAGGAAAAAATAAGAGATAAAAATGAATATGGCCTTAGCTAGAAAACAATCACTCTGTCATTACAAGACCACCTAGATTTTGACACTTAATCTAAATAATGGCACTAGTTGCAGTGCTTATTTGCATTAGCACCATGGAAAAGCAACAACAATGGTTCAAAGCACACTTAATGGAAAAGTTGTAACATTTTGATAATATTTAATGATAGCATCTAAAACTCGTAGCTATGGTGGGGAAACTAGGGAACCCAAAGCTTGGAAGATATCTCATACCAAATATGAGAAAAAAATAAAAAAAGGAAAAAAATCAAAATCTATAAATCAAGCAATGAATTGTTTACAAATCAAATACAATTCCTTTAACTAACAGTTCAATTGTGGTGCTATATTTAAATATTTATTAAGAGGGAAACTTCAAACCATGGAATATTACCTTTTTCATTGTTGTCATCCCTCAGTGACTGAGATTACAAATCAATACTTAAGGAAAGATTGTAAGAAATTCTAGGAAATAGTAAAGCATAACCTCTATTTTCAAGCAACAAAATGAAGACATTGTTACATCAAGAGCCATAATTGATACATAATCAATGAATCAAGTCCTTGTATGGCACAGGTTTGTTTCACAACCTCTATTTTCTCAATAACAAAATCGAGACATTGTATGTGGTTATTGCCAAAAGGAAAGTGCGTTCTAATTTGGAAGAGGATCTTATCAAAAGACATGGATTTATTCAAAGCTACAAATCCTAATGGGTTACTGAAAAATAAGTTGGAATATGGGATCATGACACTTAAATTGAAAAAATATGATTTCCTTTTAGAAACATTACAGTTATACAATGTTTTTTGAAAGGATTAGAATTTGAAATTGGGCCTTTCTGTCAAGACAAATTTTCATTAACAGAATGTACTTTCCCACCTAAAACATTGTAGATATCCAAGAAAAACTTGAAAAGCATAAGAGAACTTAGCATAATGTACTTTCTTTCCTTCCTTAACATTCTTAAAGAGTTGAGGTTCCCCAAGTCATCAAGTAACTTTCGAAGGAAATGATAGTTAGTAATAGTCCAATTCACAACTGAAGATGTGTCACAAATATGAGGGGGCATCTCCTCCAAATCACAAAAGTGCTCCGAGTTAAAATCTAGCATTATTGGAAACTTTATGCTCAACTCGGTGTTATTGAACACAAACGTTTTTCAATCTTCACTAAAAGCTTAAAGATAGCTTCTCTAATTTTTGAATGACTTTACTATGCTCTTGAAGTGGGGACACATACAGCCTCTCCAAGTGAATAGTTTTAAACTAAGTGAAGATAAGATTGATAGATCATTCAGTGTGGATCTCCTTAACCCATAATTGAGTACTATGTCTCTCTTGAACCTATAATTGAATACTATTAGGACCTTCAAATTTTTCATGAAACTCAAAAATGTTGGAAGAAAGTATTTGCTTCTAGAAAAGAGTAAAACTAAAACCTCTGGTTGAGGACAATTGATGTCACACCACTAATACTTCTCCATGGAATCTGTATAGGTAAACCACAAATGTAGAATTCCATTACAATTGATGTCACACCACTAATACTTCTCCATGGAATCTATATAGGTAAACCAAAAATGTAGAATTCCATTATAATATTGTGTTTATTGGATACACAAATGAAATAATTGCATTTCTTCAAAATATCTTTTGAAATCAAAATTACCTAAATTACATATCGATAACCTAGTGGGTGTAGGATAAAATTCACCTGTGTCATTGACAAAAGCATGAGAAAAAACCTAATACTATATATAAAACCAAGAACAATTCTAATTCATCACTTCTAGGGACCTTGTAACCACCCTGCCAATACACAAGTATGTTCCTATTTGCAGTTAGAAAAATTACCCAAATTACAATCTGTTTACTCCAGCCTATGTTGGA
Organism: Pinus taeda; assembly: GCA_000404065.3. NCBI lineage: Eukaryota > Viridiplantae > Streptophyta > Pinopsida > Pinales > Pinaceae > Pinus > Pinus taeda. The sequence continues at coordinate 192,383 of APFE030881118.1, read as the reverse complement.
AAGTTATAAAAGGATGACTAGTGCAATCAATCCACTCCTTTTAGCCATGGATTTGTTTCATTTTAAAATAGAATTATACCAATATACTTGTCCAATGTATATGCTTTAACCATTCACCTTAAGATGTTTTTACAAAATAATTTCCTAAGTCTATTTAATGTCTTCATTATCATAAAAACCAACCTATATCCATCTTAACTCCACATCTACCACTCTTAGGGGTTGAAATCTATTTATCCCTTTGAGCACTTAGTAGACCCAAGGATTAAGATGGATCTAAGATGATAGAATTTCCCCTTTAAATAGGTTATGCTCACATGAATAACATCGTATTACCATGGGTCAATACCATGGGTTATCATAAACCTAGAGCTTAAAAATTACTATTTTAATTTATAAAAATTAATAAAATTAATACTTGATTTTTATTTTATTTTTTATTTTAACGAGGCTAAAATGTTTAACATACATTAAATTACAACATACATTTTTACTCTTGATGCACCAAGCCCCGAGAGGGATCAAATATTTTTTCACTCTATGCTAGTTTGCATATCACGATATTTGATACCTCTCGCGGTTAGTAGATCCAGAGTAAAGATGAATCTATGCTGGTTTAATTCCCCCATTTAAATAGGCTACATTCCAAGTGAATACCATGGGTCAATACCATATGCCATTTTGGTGAATACCATGGGTCAATACCATGTGCCATTTTTATTTTTATTAATACTAATATTACGGTTAATAACGTTTTTTTGCATGGTATTAATAATAATCTAGCCCATGGTATTTGTTCCATAGTATTTTGCCCATAGGTTTCAGCTAAATATAACACATTTTTTTAGTGTTAGTAAATATAAGGTGACTTATGGAGTCAATATAAAAAAATGTTTTATTTGTCTACCATACCTCTCGTTTATTTATATTTTTATTAATTTACCATACCTCTTTTACAAATATGGTATTTGGCCCCTAGGATTCACTTAAATAAAACCTCTTTTTTTAGCCTTCATAAATAGAACGAGGGTTATGGACTAAATATGAAAAGAGGCTTTATTTATTTACCATATGTCTAGTTTATTTATATTTATATTTATTTACCATACCCTTTGAGTAAGTTCAATAAGACTTTTTATTTTTTTATCATACCTCCACTTTACTTATATTTTTGTTTGTTTACATCCTTGCGTGTATATAAGGTGACTTATGGAGTAAATATAAAAAACGTTTTATTTATTTACCATACCTCTCATTTATTTATATTTTTATTAATTTACCATACCACTTTTATAAATATCGTATTTGGCTCATAAGATTCACTTAAATAAAACATATTCTTGAAAATTAGGGCAAATGGAAGGTTCTAACCTAATTTCACCTAAATTTACCTTTTTTACCCTCTCCCTTAAAATAAGGGGGCTGTTTGAGGTGACTTGTAAAAATGTACTATGATACAAAATATTCACCCACTAAAAATTTAAAACCCCTTAACCCGGTAGCTAAGACTTTCCTAGAGGTCACCCATCCCAAATGGCCAGTGTGCTAAACTACGGAGTTTTCCCCACAATCAAGCCCATTTGGCTTGCACCCCATTTGCAAAACCTTAGCAATTATTGTGGTTAATGAACCATTGAAGTATAACTCCCTTCACTCTTTTATATTTAAGTATTAAGGGGTTTTCATGGTGCACTATATTAGATATCATCTTTTGTGATTTAACTGGATTATGTAAGTCCTTAGACTATGACTATTTCCATGAGAGGTAGTAAGTGACTAATTTGTCATGATTTTTTAAGAGTTCACTTATCACTCATTTTATCAGTAATTCATTAATCTACTCATTTTATTGGTAATTCATTAATCTATGACCAATTCCATGACAAGCATTCGTAGCTTACTAATTTCTCATGATTTTTTAATAGTCCACTAAGCACTCATTGCATCGGGTGATGCTAATATCAGTGAAGAAGTGGATTGAAACTAGAAAAATAAATCACATAGCATCGTGATGCTAATATGGGTGAAGAAGTGGGATTGAAACTAGCGAAATAAATCACATAGCATCAATCAACACTTTCAGGGCTTGCACCCAGTAACCAAGACTTCCCGAGAAGTGACCCATCCAAGATAGCCTCTAGCTCAAGTGTGCTTAACTGTGTAGTTTCCCACAATCAAGCCCACTTGGCTTGCACCCGATTTGCAAAACCTTAGCAAGTATTGTGCCTCATGAATCATTCAAGTAGAGCTCCCTTCACTCTCTTGTACTTATGTATTAAAGGGTTTCCCCAATACATTATATTAAATATCATTTTTTGACATTCAACTATTTTAAATAAATCATTCGTTATCTACAACTATTTCTATGAAAAGTGATTATAACTCACTAATTTCTCATAATTTCATAGCAAAGACAAGTTCAAGGTGCTCCACTAAATCGATTATTTCAAACCGCCTTTCCATCCTCTGGAATAAGTAATTGGATCTTGGCATGAAAAACCAGTAAGTCACACGTATGAGAATTTTTTTATTTATTAATTGGATCTTGGCATGAAAAACCAGTAAGTCACACGTATGAGAATTTTTTTATTTATTACAAATATTTAAGGTAGACTACTAGAATTGATTCATCTTAACCCACTATGCAGAGGAGAGGAGTAACTAGTTCGACTTTAGTTTTTTTTACAAAGATATTATGGGAAAGTACGTTGGTGACATGAGAGTGTTAATATTAAGGTTGTTGGTTGCAATTTCAGAAATTCTAAAGTTAGATTTGCTTAATTTTTTTATTCATTATAAATATTTAAGGTAGAAAAGTGGAATTGATTAATCTTAACCTACTATGTAAAAGAGTAACTAGTTCAATTTTAGTTTATTTTACAGAGATATTATGGAAACGTACATCAGTGAGATGAGAGTGCTAATATTAAGGTTGTTAGCTGCAATTTCAGAAGGTATAGAGCTAAATTATTTGAATAGAATTCTCGGAAAAAATACCAAATTGATGATTCTAAATTACTATCCTTCATGCTGAAACCCATATCTTAATATTGATTTAGAAAATTATTTTTATGCAAGTTCCCTCATTGTGTTAATCGGTTGATGTTAAAATCTAAAGGAATATTTTTTTTATTAGTGTAGGAAGGTTGCAATTTTTTATTAAAAAAATATGTTTAAAAATATTTTTATATAGGTAAATTTAAAAGTTGGTTTGATATGTATTAATTGGTTGATGTCGAAATCTAAAGTAATAATTTTTTAATTAAAGCAGAGAGGTTGTAATTTTTTATTAGTTTTAATTCATTTCAGATTTTCTATCTTTTCCAATTCTGAAGTAGATCTAGAGTTAAGAGTTTTTAAAGACATAAATAAGATTAAAAAGAAATGTATCTTACGTGTATAATTAGAAGAATTAGTTAATAATTTTTATCATTAAATTTTATAACAATTTTAATTTTAATGTATGATGTAGATTTTTTTGGTATTAATAGTTTAATTTTAATTTCTATATTTAAAAAGTGAATTTTTTTTAATAAAAAAATTGTTAAGGGAAAAATTATATACTTTTAAAAAACGTCTATGACGTGGATTTGTTTGTGTCAGTAATTTTAAGTTTTTCTTTTATATTTAAAAATATTAATTTTTTTATTAGAAAAATATATTTATTTAAAAAAATTGAAAAGAAATATTTTATTAATTTATATTATTTTTAAATCGTTTTATTATTATTATTATTATTATTTTTATGTTTTGGAATTTTTATTTTAAAAATATTTTTTATTTTATTTTACTATTTAATTATAAATAATAAATAGTTGTATTGAAATTCAATTCTCTATTTATTTATAAATTTAATTATAAAAAATAAATATTAAAAGAAAAATTAAATGAACTATTTTGCTAGTTTTAAATTAATATTTCTATATTTTAGATTATAAATAAATATTAAAAGAAAAATTAAATGAACTATTTTGCTAGTCTTTAAATTAATATTTCTATATTTTAGAATTGTAATAATGTCATGATATAATAAGTACATACACTTTTAATCATTAAACCAATTTGATTTTTCTTGATTTTTCCAGAAAATTATTTGCTGGAAAAGCAAGCCTAAATGTCAATTTCATTTTTTGTTTTACCATAGAATGGTTAGGTTAATTTTGTCGTGATTTACTATAACGACTCTACATCGTACTACTATTTATATACATAAAAAATAAATATTATAATACAATGGGCTTGCACCATTATTCATTCTAAATAATAGCCATAAATTTAATACTTTACTGTAGGTGAGGTGAGTACATTTGAATTTCCATGTCGCAGGGTTCTCTGATATAGTTTTGGTTGCCAAACCTCTTATTCTGGGTTTAAGTGCCTACGTTCATTTGAGTCAACATTAAATGTCCCTGTCCTTGCATTACCAATCCATTAGTGCTTGCTCCCTTCTGCGCTCAGGCTGTCTTTGTCATCAAGCTTACAACTGTGTTTTCTATATGATGGAAGTGATATTTATTTTTATTTGGCATTGAATGCCCTGCTCTGTCCTTGTATGTGGCACGGGCAGGTCATCCCACCGCAGTTTCTCCTCTTGGGCCTCCCATTTCATTGACGATGGAGGGATTGGGAACCTAATCCAACGAATGAGCTACTTCTGGGGATTAATCACATTCTCTCTTGCGATGGTGGGATTTTTCATTTCCTCCATTCTTCCTCAGTGCCACTCTGGTTCCGCATCCTCTCTTACAGGCTTGTCATTCCAAAGTTGCAGTGTGAGGCATTGCTCAGGGATGGGACTATGGTTTTGTTTCATGCAGGTGCTCCTTAGGTAAGCTTGCATATGCAGGAGCAATTTTTAATTGCTTACAAGGATCTTTTTGCATAATTTTGTTACTATGTTGCTAATGTATGGATTGGTCTATAGGAGTCTTGGCTACTGGATTGGGGTTTATGGTGGAGCCTGAAGGATGGTCGCTCCACAAACTCTCGGTTGCCTCAGTACTTCACGGTAATATTCAACTACAGATTCTGTTGCTCTACTAGAGATGGAACTCTCATAGGATGCTTTGGGCTAGAGCTTTGGCTCTCTGCGAATTAAGTTTTCTCAATACTATTGAAATGATGTAGTCTCTGTATCAATTATATTTTAAGGCTTTTCGAGCGATTACCACTGATGTTCTAAGGTGTATGTAATTACATTTCCACTATATGAGTGAACGTTTTATTGGAATGAGGAATTGTTGTCCAATTCAACGGCTTCTGAGGTTTGTAGCTGAGTCGTTTCTCTTGTATTTGAGACTCTAGATCTATATATTTATATTAATGACGAGATTCAATGTGTAAATCTCTTATGTTACATGGAAATATGTTTGAGATTTAGTCGATATTTAAATGTATTTGATTTATTGATATTTGTACTTACCTCGAATAATTTTACTCGTAAGTTTGTAGTTTGATTGGTTCGATTAGGACCTACTATAGAAGAACCTAAAACATGGTTTTCTTTGTTTATCTTCTCTTTTTACATAACATTGTGTTGAATATGTTTGGTTAATTTCTATTTCATGTTTGAAAATAACTAATTATGTGCTTTTCTAAGATCATTTGGTAGTTTAGTTATTAAGTTTGTTTGATGATTGAATTTTGTCAGAGTTAATAGTTTGGGCTTCAGCTCCTTGTAGGGTTTTAAGAAGTCCTAAAATCTGATTAATAAACCTCTCTCGGGAAAAATGATGCCAGATCAGAACTAGGGTTTTTCTACCCTTAAACCCTTGCCACATCAACCCTCCTATGTTTTCTTCTTGCTTCAGGTATACGGTATTTCCAACTTGTTAAATCACTTCCTAATTTTCCTAAATTTCGCTTGAACAATAGAGAGCAACTATTTCTAGTTCTTTTCTACAGTATTTTTAATATAACCCTCTTTTCTTTTATGTTTAAAAGACTAATGCGAAATTGTAACTCGATAGTAACTTTGTTTTTAGACTATTCTCTTGCATTAAATTACCTGTATAGATACTATTTTACAGTAATTATATGTTAATCAATTTCCTCAATCGAAAGATCTAAGTAGAGTATTTTCTATAAATAATGTGTTCCAGATTTACAGGGAAACTCCCTTACTTTGACTTTTAACGATTCTTCCGTAAAAGATTACTATACTAGTCTTTTGATTCCAATAGATAAAACTTATGAATTCTTTTCATTCACTACTCTACGTTTAGGCACACCTTTACATTATCTTTCATTCACAGTAAAAGACACAGAATTTTGTTTGTGCAGTAGTCTAATTTATAGATGGTTCCTCATACCTGAGCTGCTTAAAGAAAAGTATTGTAGTGATAGAGGTCACATCTATTTTTTTTTTCCCGGTCAAACCGCCCAACCATGAGATTGTCTTTCACGACCAAATCTCCCCCCTAGCTTGCTTACGAGAATTTCTATCTCTTGCATGTTGCTCGCACAACGTGCTCTTGCTCTTTGGTCATCACCATACTAAGAAATCCCCCTTTGTTGTGTGTCATTACAACACAGTCCTCTTCCTTTCTCCCCCTACTTTCTTTTCCATGGAAGAATTTTTCTAATTAGGGAAGGTAGTTAGGGTTTCTTTTCCAACAACTACCTTTTCAACTTCTTTCCTTCCAAAAGTTACAAGATCTAATGATACTTTAAATCATTACTCATTTTTAATAAATAAAAATATTATTCAATTCAAACATGTAATAACGCTAATTATTCAATAATTTCTGATTGTGGTAAATAAAATATTTGCAGTTTTCTTGGGACATTACATCTCCCCCACCTGAAATCAAACATCGTCCTCATGTTTTTCGACCTCAAACAATCCTGGATAAGGTTCTCTCATTAGTTATTCATCCTCCTAGCTGGCCTCATCTAGCCCAAAGTGCTGTCGTTGCACTTTAACCTGCGTGACGGCTCGTTTCCACAACATTACTTCTCTTTGATTGAGTATATTCAACGGCTTGACCAAGATTTCTCCTTCTAGCTTGACCTAAAACATACAATATTTTAAGTCAGTTTCTTCCTTTAACAACAAAACTGATTGGTCTACCTATGACACTTTCTTACCTTTATGTCCTGCCAATTGATTATGTGCTTAGGATCATAAACATATTTTTTAATACAAACACATGGAAGACGTTGTGGACCCAACTGTGACTTGGCAAAGTGAGCTGGTATGCCACGGGACCAACTCTTGTTAAGATCTGAAAGGGTCCACAAAACTGGGGTGCCAGCTTGGCGCACCCACTCCATTGTAATGTGCTGTTTTTAGCTCGAATTCTCACATACACATGATCCCCTACTTGGCTCCTTAAAATTTCTCTTTCAGTTGGTGAAGTTCTTTTACGTATCTTGGGCTACCTTTAAATTGGATCATACCTTCTTGACCATTTCTTCCATTTTTCTAGGAATTTCGAGGCCCAGCATCAACCTATCCTCTCGCCCTCCCTAGCTTGCGGGTGTTCAACATTTATGTCCATACAACACCTCAAACAGGCTCATCTGTAAGCATGTATGATAGCCATTGTTGTACGCAAACTCAACCAAGTGCAGATAATATTCACACTTTAATCGTTGTTGCATAACATATGCTCTTAGCATATCTTCCACACCCTGATCCACTCATTCTGTTTGTTCGTCGGTCTGCAGGTGATAAGCGATACTAAAATTTAATTGATTCCCCATTTCCCCAAGAAGGGTTCTCCAAAAGATCGATGTAAATTCTACATCACGGTCAGAGATTATATTTTTGGTAACTCATGCAGCCTAAAAATGTTTTGCGTAAAGACATGGGCAATCTGCACTGCTCTGAAGGTGGATTGTACAGGTATAAAATAGGTTGATTTTCTTAATTTGTCCACCACCATCATGATGGAATCATTGTTTCTCTTTTACTTAGGTAATCCTGCTATGAAGGCCATAGAGATGGTTTCTCATTTCCACTCCAGGATTGGAAAAAGATGCAATAACTCAATAGGGTGCTGGTGTTCTGCTTTAACTTGTTGGCATTCCAGGCAACGAATCAAATATTTTGTTACATCCTTTTTCATAACCAGACAATAATACTCCTTCCGGAGTGTGGCAATCAGCTTCTAATACCCTGGTTATCGAGCATAATGACTTTTATGAAATTCATCTAAAATCAAGCTTTAAATGTCATTTTGGTTGGGAACATATAACCCTTTTTTGTAATTCAACATGCCAGTAGCATCCATAGCATACACTTGCTGATTTTATTTGCTGGTTGGGATTTGAACTTGTTGTCCTATTTGCTAATATTTTGAATCTTGTTTTGCTGCCTTTTTTATCGCCTCTTCAAAGGTACTTTGCTCGTCACTGCAAGAAATTTTGTAGAGACATTGTACCTTTCAAATTAAAGAGTTTGCTACTCGGTTCTCTTTATCTTTCATATGCTTGATCTTGAAGTCAAAACCACTTAGGAAATCCACCCACTATGCTTACCTAGCATTTAAGGTGGACTGATTAAAATAACTAGTCAAACTGGGATGGTCCATCATTAATAGAAACTTCTTTCCCATCAAGTAAAGGCGCCACATTTTTAAGGCGTGAATAATAACTGTCCATTCTAGATCATAAGAAAAATATTTCTTCTCGTGTTCCTTTAATTTCCTAGACTCATAGGCGATTACCTTTCCTTCTTGTGTCAGTGCACCCCCTACCCCTTCCTTACCCACATCTATGCATACCACATAGTCCTTACTTAGATCTGCTATACTTAATATAGGCACTGTGGTGAGCAGATGCTTGAGTTGTTCAAAACATTTTTGGCATTCTATGGCCCATTTCAAAATTTTCCGTTTTTTCTGCAAGGAACTGATAGGGTAAGCCACCCTCAAAAATCCTTCCACAAACTGCCTATAGTAACCTACTAATCCCATGAAGGATCTTATATCTACTATGTCCCTTGGCACTGGCCATTCCATTATGGTCCTTATCTTCTTGGGATCCATAGTGATCCCATCTTTAGAGATTATATCTCCCAAGTACTGAATTTGTTTCTTAAAGAAGTCACACTTATTGTATTTGGCATATAATTGGTGTTCTCAGAGAGTTTTCAATACCACTTTGAGGTGCTCCTTATGCTCTTCCATATTCCGAGAATATATTAGTATATCGTCAATAAAGATTAACATGAGCTTGCACAAATACTTATGAAACATGTTTTTCATTAAGCACATGAAGGTCGTGGGGCTGTTGGTTAACCCAAAGGGTAATACCACAAACTCATAGTGTATGTATTGAGCTCTAAAGGCAGTTTTAGCTATTCCTTCCTCTTTCATTCTAATTTGATGGTATCTTGATCGTAAATCAATTTTTGAGAATACAGTTGTCCCTTTTACCTGATCAAAAAGTTCATAAATATGGGGCAAAGGGTACTTATTCTTAATTGTCAATTTACTCAACTGACGATAGTCCATGCACATACGAAGGGTCCCATCCTTCTTTTTAATGAAAAACACAGGGGCTCCCCAGGGTGACACACTGGGGCAGATATAATTCTTGTCCAATAGCTCTTGCAACTGCATTTTCAATCCTGTTAATTATGATGTGTTCATTTTATACGGAGCTCAGGATCCTGGGGCTACCCATGGCACCAATTCGATAGTGAAGTTAATGTCTCTCTTGGGTGGCAATCCTAGTATCCCCTCCAGAAACACATCTGCAAATTCTCGTATCACTGGGATACTTTCCAATGTGGCAGTCTTGTCTTTTGAGTTGGTATAACCCACTTGAATGGCATTAATCTGACATCTTTTATTGATACACTTTGCCAGCTGAGAGGTGGTTATTGGTCGAATCTGCACTCACCTCATAATACCTTGCATATCCTGCTTTTCCCCGAGTTCATCCTTGTAACAGATAGTTTTTTATTTTCAGTTTATAATGGACCAACATTTTTCCAACCAGTCTATGCCTATCAATATGTCATATGATCCAAGGGGAAGTACGTTTAGATATGCCATCACTAGTTGACCTGCTATCTTCAAGGGGCAATTATTGACCTTGGCTAACACACATCTCTTTGCCCCTGTTGCTAGCTGTACTAGCCAAGGGCTTTTAAACTTAATAGTTTGTAACTTACACTATTCCACAATCTTAGGGCTAATATAGCTTAATGTAGCTCTAGGGTCAATTAATACAGTTAAAGTATGATCAAAGATCTTACCTTCAAACTCCACCACAGTCGGATGGTATTCTACCTAACAGTCTTCCAGAGTAGCATTAATTCTCAGTAAACTCCAAGCCATGTTGCCAAATGTAGATGCTTCATGGATCTACGAAACTTGTTCATTACCCTTTCGATGAGGACAATTTTTAACATAATGATTCCCTCCACAACCGCAATATTGTATTGGAGGTCTCGTTGTCTCTTCATTATCAATTTTATGAGATTGTTCATTGATTCTAGATTCATGGGTGGCTTCAATCTGAGCGGGTTCTTATGTAGATTCCTGCTATTTTTTCCTTTGGGAATTCCTTTGCTAATGCTACTCTGATTTCCTTTAGTGCCTATAGCCATCTTATTACGTCTCTTGTCTACACACCTCTTTCCTAGGACTTCTCCCTTCTACTTACTTTGTTGATAGAATATCCAGGCCTTTCGTATCACCTCATCCATTGTTTTTGGGTTATCAAACTCAATTTTTTCCCTCATGACCAAGGGTAGACTATTAACAAACTGATGTACGTTAGCCTTCTCCTCTCGTATGTAAGGCGCATAACAAACTAACGAGGTAAATCGAGTGATAAAATCATCCATTGTTTGCTTCTAATTCCCAGGTCATGGAATTCCCTTGCCTTTATATTGTAGAATCGTTCAATCAAATATCTTGAAGTACTTTTGAAATTTTTCCCAAGTTATATTTTTCTCACTTACGCCTCGTACAATCTTGACTTCTTCCCACCACAGGGTCACCTTCCCTTATAGTTGGAATATGGCCATCGTGCTTTGAGGTTGTGATGATATTCATACAATTGAAAATATTTGTTCATGTTAATCAACCAAACTTCAACTACCTCTTCCAACTCTCCATCAAAGTGTGGCAGTTTTATTTTACGGAACTCCCCTTGTAATTCTATTTGCTCCCTTTCCAATGTCAGGTATTCAAAAGCATTATTCGAATTTTCCTCTCAATTCCCCTCCCCTCCTTCGGTTTCTTCCTCATCTGTGTGGTAGCCTTTTTCCTCTGACACTAGTATCTGTTCGGGGTTGGAGTTCGGCTGCCACTGGTTCTACTTATCTGATAGGCTTTACATGATTTTTTTCTTGTTCCATAGTTAATCTTGTGTTTTCCTCCCATAGGTAGGCCATCTCATTCTTCAGTTCTTAAACTATCTCTAATATCATAATGTTATTTTTGTATGCCTCCTCTCCAAATTGTAACCATATCTTAGGATTAGTCTCAGGGCCTGCTGCAAGTCCTAGTCTAGTCACAATCCTGTGTGGAACACTACCCATTCTGCTCATTGTGTTGTTGTGTGTTTTCTATTGTTATGACAGGTAAAAGAAAAATATTAACACAATAACTGTTTTTCTTTATCAAATATATATTCCAGATGCCATAAGTTTTATATCCTGGGCTCTGATACCACTTGTAATGACCCCACATCATACTACTATTTACAAACATAAAAAAAAATTATAATACAATGGGTTCGCACCATTATTCATTCTAATTAATAGCCATAATTTTAATACTTTACTGTAGATGAGGTGAGTACATCTGAATTTCCATATCACAGGATTCTCTGATATAGTTCTCGTTGCCAAACCTATTATTCTAGGTTTAAGTGACTACGTTGATTTGAGTCAACATTAAATGTCCCTATCCTCGCATTCCCAGTCCATTATTGCTTGTTGCCTTCTGCGCTCAAGCTATCTCTATCATCAAGCTTACAACTATGTTTTCTATATGATAGAAGTGATATTTGTTTTTATTCGGCATTAAATTCCCTGCTCTGTCCCGGTACATGGCACGGGAAGCTAATCCCAATGCAGTTGCTCCTCTTTGGCCTCCTGTTTCATTGACATTGGAGGGATTGGGAACCTAATCCAACGATTGAGATGCTTCTGGGGATTAAACACATTCTTTCTTGCAATGGCAGGGTTTTTCATTTCCTCCATTCTTCCTTGGCACCATTCCGGTTCCACATCCTCTCTTGTGGGCTTGTCATTCCAGAGTTGTAGCATGACACATTGCTCAGGGATGGGGTTATGGTTTTATTTCATGTGGGTGCTCCTCAAGTAAGCTTGCATATGCAGGGGTAATTTTTACATGCTTCCAGGGATCGTTTTGCATAATTTTGTTACTCTGTTGCTAACGTATGGATTGGTCTACAGGAATCTTGACTACTAGCTCGGGGTTTATGGTAGAGCCTAAAGGATGGTCGCTCCACAAACTCTTGGTCGCCTCAGTACTCCCAGGTAAGATTTAACTCTGGATTGTGCTGCTCTGCTTGAGATGGAACTCTCATAGGATGCTTTGGGCTAGAGCTTCGGCTCTTTGCGAATTAAGCTTTTTCAATACTGTTGAAATGATGTGATCTCTATATAAATTATATTTTAAGGTTTTTCAAGGGATTACCACCAGATTTCCACTGTATTAGTGAGGGTTTTATTCTCCAGCTACCGACTTGCATTTATGGTTGTGCCAATGGTTTATTGCATGTTACTTTCTAGATTTTTAATGGAAGTTTTATATTTATGGGAATGAGTAACCGTTATCCAATTTAACGGCTTCTGGGTTTTGTAGTCGAGTCGCTCCTCTTGTATTTGAGAATTTGGTTATATCTATTTATATCAATGACCATATTCATTGTGTAAATCTCTTATGTTACATGGAAATATGTTTGAGCTTTAGTGAATATTTAAATGTATTTGATTTCTTGTTCTCTGTACTTACCTTGGATAATTTTACTCGTAAGTTTGCAGTTTGATTGGTTCGATTAGGACCTTATAGAGGAACCCGAAATAGGATTTTCTTTGTTTAATTTCTCTATTTACACAACATTGTGTTGAATATGTTTGGTTAATGTATATTGCGTGTTTGAATATAACTAATTCTCTACTTTTCTGAGATCATTTGGTACTTTAGTTATTATGTTTTTTCGATGATTTAATTCTATCATAGTTAATAGTATGGGCTTTCACCCCTTCTAGGGTTTTAGGAAGTCCTCAAATTTAATTAACAGACCTCTCTTGGGAAAAATGAGGCTAGGCTGGCACTATGGTTTTTCTACCCTTAAGCCCCTGCCACATCAAGCCTCCTATGTTTTCTTCTTGCTTCGAGTATACGATATTTCCAGCTTGTTAAATCACTTCCCAATTTGTTTAAATTTTACTCGAACAAAAAAGAGCAACTATTTCCAGTTCTTTTCTATGGTATTTTTAATATAACCCTGTTTTTGTTTATGTTTAAAACATTGGTATGAAATTGTAACTCTATAGTAACTCTCTTTTTAGACTATTCTCTTGCATTAAATTACCTATAAAGATACTATTTTACAGTAATTTTATGTTAATCAATTTCATACATTGAAAACTCTGAGTAGAGTATTTTTTATAAATAATGTGTTCTAGATTTACAGGGAAACTCCCTTACTCTAACTTTTAAGGATTCTTCTATAAAATATTACTATACTAGTTTTCTCATTCCAGTAGATAAAAATTATGAATTCTTTCCATTCACGACTACAGCTTTAGACACACCTCTACAACATCCTTCATTCACAGTAAAAGACACAGAATTTAGTTTTTGTAGTAGTCTAATTTTGAGATGGTTCCTCATACCTAAGCTGCTTAAAGAAAAGTACTTGAGTGATGGAGCTCACCTCTATTTTATGTTGCTATTCAAACCTCCCGACCATGAGATTGCGTTTTGGGACCAAATCTCCCCCTATCTTGCTTACAAGACTTTATGTCTCCTGCATGTTTCTCGCACAACGTGCTCTTGCTATCTGGTCATCACCAAACTTAGCAATCCCCCTTTATTGTGTGTCATTACAACACAATCCTCTTCCTTCCCCCCCTGCTTCCTTTTCCTTGGAAGCACTTTTCCAATTAGGGAAGGTAGGTAGGGTTCCTTTTCCAGCAACTGCCTTTTCAACTTCCTTTCTTCCAGAAGTTACAAGATCCAATGATACTTAAATCATTACTCATTTTCAATAAATAAAACTATTATTCAATTCAAACAGGTTGTAACACTAATTATTCAATCTGTTCTTATTGCGGTAAATAAAATATTTACAGATTTTTGGGGACATTACATTTACAATATGCATGAAAAATCAATCTGAGACTTAAATTTAATTATGATAGCTTTTTAGAAGCCCATATATTGTTTCAACGAAAGCCACAATATCATTGCTTTTGTATCTTTGCATATAGTTTACATACAAAAAATACATCTATAGAAAAAAGAAAATAGTGGCATTGCGAACATGTGACTCTTGTACTATAAAATATATTACATAAACATATTTTCTTAACAAAGAAAAATAAATTTGAAATTTAATGTTTATAAACAAATATTAAAATTATTTTAATTATATAAATTTATAACTTAAAAAAATGAAATTATAGAATTATATAAACAAAATATTTGTTAAAAAAAGTCGCAAGAAATTTTCAATTTGATTTTGCATAGTAACATGGTTTTTGTCACTCATTTAACTCAGTGAATTCAAGTTAGAGAAGTTAGAGTTGAGTTAAACACGTGTGATTGCTAATTTGTAAAAATCAAAATCTATTATCTCAAGTTATTTTCAAATAAACTAGTTCTAGCTCTTAGAAAAACTAGTAAAAAATCAATTGTATAATAAAACTTTAGCCAAACTCAATGATAACCCAATTAGATTATCATACTACCCAAAATAAAAAGTGTGAATAACTACATTACAACTGCAAGATATTGTATATGCAGTATTGAGTGTAATTATTGTACAATAAATCAAATTATGAAAATTATATTAAAAAATAACTATTTAAATATAAATAATATTCTATGATAAATCTTTATTTATAATTTGAGTTATGGTGATACATAAATTAATATATCAATATATTATTATAAAATTATTGAAGTTCAAATAATATTATAAAATTGTTAAAATTTAAAATAATATTAAAATTTATAATTGTAAGATTAATTTAAGGTTGTATTAGAGTATTAGTATGATATTAAAATTGTTCTATTATTTAAATAATATTATATTATTTTTATTATAACATTAATAAATTTAATATAATTTATATTAGAGTGAATTTTATTATTTCAAACTATTGGGATTTATTTAAAAAGGTTAAAAAAAAAATATTAGGGAGACAAGATCATATATAAAAATAAATTATCTTTAAGAAGGCGAGTGACAATTAAATGCTGATGAACACAATCATAACCATAGTATAACTACCATGTTGGCCAAAATGGTCGAATATAAACGACATTGGAAATAAGATAATACAAATCATGATCAGAACACAGTGAAGATGTTGGCCCAAAGTCTGAGTCTTTCAATGGAATGAGCGCATTTGGATCCTCCAGTGCTTCGATTGTATCTAGTGGAATGTTGAGATGTTTCAAAACCCTCTCCACTATCCCATATAGGTCCCACACATACTTATGCAAGTGCTCGAGGGATTGCAGAATGCCAATTCATAGCTTGTGTTTGTCTAGAATAGTCCTCCCTAATATAAACCTCATTTTCCAGTATAAACCCACTATCTACAAATATCAATTGAACCACTTGTATGTCTACTATTCATCATACGTTCCACCCATTCTGTCAAAACGTCGGTAACGAAAAGGTGGTTTCTATTGGTAGAATCTCCTCCCTTAGCTTAAGAAATGTATCCCTATATGTGGTGAGGAGTGAGTCCCTAATAACAAGAGGAAAGATCCTCGGTCTGATTGTGCATATGAGTGTGCCCCCATTGGGCATGCTCCTGATAATACATGTTGTCCCACTTTACTTGAGCCTATTTATGTGGAAGAAAGTGGCACTAATAAACCAATCACTATAATTTTAGCTTGAAAAATCAGCCTAGATTGATAATTTAGGGGACTAGAGATAAGGACGACATAATTAATGGATAACCATGCCCCTAGATGACTAGCCTAGAGACCAACCATTGATAACAACATAATATGAACCGCACCATGACAATGGTGACTTAGGTATACCTAGTTACCAACCACTTTTCCTCCACAAACCCACCATATAGATTATCCACTCGACAGTCTAGGCTATCAATGCTAATAGTCCAAGACAAAAGTCAATAGCCATAACAATATAGAGATAGACATATACGTTGTCAATGACAAGGTCAGAGTTCTCCTACTATCAAATTACAATTTTCCTTCTTGTCCCAACATGATAGACTTACTCTTCTCCAAATACTAAAACATTATATTGGAAATGAGATCACCCCAACATCAAATATGTTATGGAAGAGACACCCGAGTAGGCAGAGCCAAATGCCCATTGCACCCAAAGCCCCACCCACCACCAAACAATAGGTGAACTTTCACCTTGGTTCAACCATCGAGCCAACTCAATAAAACTTCTAAACGGGGTTGGATGGATCAATTTGACTAATAGAAACAACAACAACCACCCATATTACTCCACTTCTCTGCCAGTTCACCATTATTGACTCTATAAATAGTTCAAACCTACTCCCCTGAGCCACCAGAACCAAAACAAAAGTAATTCAAGCAGTAGAATCAGATACAAGACAAAAGAAGTGCCTCAATATAATTCTAACCAAATTCCACGCGAGTAAAACAACAATAAAACCATATTAACTAGGAGAACTGGAAATTAGAGTACAAAGAAATTTTACCATTTCCAAAAATAATCCGTGTTGATCTGACTTCCCATAGTCTAATTATTGTTGTCCATCATAACACATAAATGAGCATTAAGTCATGCATGTAACATCTAACTCTTTGGGGACATATTTCCATGCCGCTCAGCCCATTTTCCATGTAAGGCAATGGAAACCCACCCCTTCCTTACTATTCATAGTCACCCCATTTGGGGATATGTAAAAGTTGTTATTCAATTAAAATATTATTATATGATTACAATTATTAGTAACATACTATATTGTTAATGTCAACATTAAAAATAATCTCTAAATATGATTTAAATAAATTATATTATAAAACAAAATATTATTAATAACATTGTAAAGTTATATAAGCAAAATAATTTGATTCTTTTAAATTCATTTTATTTTTTATTCGTAACGAATTACAATTTTAAGTGTTCACCTTCTTGATTTTAGGAGTGACATTGTGTTTTATTTCGATTTTAAAATGAAACTAAAAAATAAATAAATTTATTTTATCAAAATTTTCAAACAATAACATTTCACTTTAAATTTATTAATTGAATGTCCATCAATCGATTAGGATGGGCCAATAGCAGTTAAAATAAGTAAAATCTCAAATGGGAAGTAATTGATTTATTGAATACCAAAGAACTAGCACAACCACATTAATAAATTTGGTTGATATACACTAATAGGCTTATATCAATTACATGCGCAACCACATTACTAAATATGATTTATATATGTGTATAAGTGCCACTAAATATAGATTTAATATTGATATTGATATCAATAAATATATAATTATAAGAAAAAAGCAATAACAATAATTATATAGTAAAACATTATTATCATTATATAATACTACATTGGACCATGGTTGACCATGATTACAAACCGAAGGGATTTATATGAAATCATGTGACTAATATTATAAACACTATAGATAATATTATACCCTAAGAATATAAACTCTTATGTTAACATACCCAAGAAATTGATATTATAAAAACAAGGGATTAATACTAAAATCCCAAGGAAGTAAAAGTCAAAGGAAATAATATTATACCCAAGGGATTAATATTATAAACCCTAAGTATATAAATCTTAAGATAAATATTATACTGTAAAATAAGCATGGTTGGCCATGGTTAACCACCATTGAATTTCATATTGAGACAATCATTGTCACAATGCAACATTGGACCATGGTTGACCATGATTCATTTTGATCACAAGGCAATCTTTGTCACAATGTGAAGTTGGACAATGGTTAACGAGGTTGACCATGATTAACTATGATTGACAATGGTTTATTTTCATATTGAGACAATCTTTGTCACAATGCAACATTAGACCATGGCTAACCATCATTTACCATAATTACAAACATAAGGGATTTATATTAAACCCTAGGATTAATATTATAGACACTATGACTAATATCATACCTTAGGAATGTAAACCTTTAGATTAATAAAGATAAACGATTAATATTATAAACCTAAGTGAATAATAAACCAAAGGGATTAATACTAAAACCCCAAGGGATTAATATTATAAACCCAATGTTTATAAACCCTAAAATAAATATTATAAACCCTGAAATAAACATGGTTGACTATAGTTGAGTTCTCATATCGAGATAATCTTTGTTACAATGCGACATTGGACAATGGTTGAAAATGCTTGACCATGATTTATTTTCATATCGAGAAAATCTTGTCATAAACCTAACATAAAAAATATAAACCAAGGCATATAAACTCTATTATAAATATTATAAAAGAAAAATAAACTTGGTTGACCATGGTTGATCATGGTTCATTTACATACAGAGACAATCTTTGCCACAATACAATGTTGGACCATGTTTCACCATGGCTAACTATCATTGATTTTCATATAGAGACAATCTTTGTCAAAATGCAACATTGGACAATGGTTGGACATGGATGACCATGATTGACCATGATTAACCATGGTTGACCATAGTTAATTTTCATATTAAGACAATCTTTCTCAAAATGTGATGTTGGACGATGGTTAGCCATGATTGACCATAGTTGGCGATGCTTGATGATGGTTGACTATAGTTGACGTTGGGCCATGGTTAACCATGGTTGATTTTCATATTGACACAATCATTGTCACAATGTGATTTTGGACCATGGTTGACCATAATTATCAATCCAAGGGATTTAACTTAAACCCAAGGATTAATATTATAAACCCTAAGAATAATATTATACCCTAGTAATATGAATTGTTAGATTAATAAACCCAAGGGATTTATAGTATAAATACAAGGAGTTAATACTAAAACCCAATGGATTATAAGTTAAAAGGATTAATATTATAAACCTTAGGCATATAAGCCCTTTGATAAATATTATAAACGCTGAAATAAACATGATTGACCACAATTGATATACATATTGAGACAATATTTCTAACAATGTGATGTTGGTCCATGGTTTACCATGGTTGATTTATATATTGAGACATCTTTTTTGAAATGTGGTCTTGGACCATGGTTGGCCATAATTTACCATGCTTGACCATGTTTGACCAATGTTTATTATGTTTGACCTAGATTGGTTTTCATTTTTAGAAAATTTGTCACAAACCGAAGGGATTAATATTATAAACCTAAGGGAAATAAACCTCAAGTAAATATTATAAACCCTAAAGCAACTATTAAACCATAACATTAATATTATAAACCTCAATATTTATATTAGAAACCCAAGAATTTAATAAACCCAATAGATTATAGATCCAAGAGAATAATTGAGGTAATCTTTCTCACAATACGACTTTGGACCATGGTTTATTTTCATATTCATATAATACTTGCCACAATGTGACGTTGGACAATGATTCACCATGATTGACCACGATTAATTATTAATTATTATTTAAAAATAAATAAAATAAATACAAATTAATAATTATAAAAAAAATTAAGCATGTTTAATAATTTATCTCACCAAAGAAATAAGGTAGGAAAGATACTTGAGCATAAACATATAATAATCCAGATCAAGGTAAGTTGTACTGACCATGAATTAGATATACTTAGGAAATCAAAAAGCCTCAAAGGAATGAGAATCTTTATAACTGAATATGTCATTCCAGAGGACCAAGATGAACTTAGGAAAGAACTACAAAAGGTCAATGAGGCAAGAAAAGAGGGGAAATGGTTATTCATTATGAACAGAAAAGCTATTGTGAGATACAAAGTCCCAAACATGAATGATAAATAGGGATTGGCATCACTCTAGATCCTCTTCTTGTACTATCGTGGTTTTTCGTGGTGTATGGGTCCTATGTTAAGTTTGATCATGAGTGATATTGATCTTATTATTTTAGTTCAAACATGGGAGAATGATGAATCTAAGGACCCTAACCTTGACACGTTCACTCTTTGGCCTCCCTGGAATAATAAATCCTCTACGAGAGATTTTGGTGGTATAGCATATTATACTAGGAACATTATTTTCTCTCACATCCTGCTTCATAAAGCTTACCTCTTCAATCAATACATTTGACTCGAGATCTCTTATTCTACAATGAATAGGATCTTCTTTTCAATCTACTATTTCACCCACATCAACTCTACATCCTATAAGAAAAACAAAATAGATAATAATTTTCCTCTCAATAGCTTAGAAAAATACATCTACAACCTAAGGAATGATGACAATATCCTTTTTGTTAGGGACTTTAATCCTCAGACTGCTACTAAGTAAGGTCTTAGGTTAAGTAACAACGCTAACCCTGACCCCTTGTGGCTTGATGAGAATGGTCACTTAGCTAATAGATTTAATAGAAAATCTAAATACATTATCGAAAAGTTATTTAGAACTGAGCTCCTCAAAATTTTTAGTTCCCAAGACCTAATCATTTCGTAATAGTATTGGAAACTAGCCTCTCTTTGGTTAGATGACATGTTTCCATGGCCTAGGTAGTAGTGTCATGGGTTATGCAATCTCGCACATCTATGTCCTCAACCATATTATAAACTTTTAGCTTCTTAATGGTCATGAGACTAACTTTGACTACAAACCTTTTTCTTTATCGCTCAAACTTTTATGAATACCACCCACATGTAGGAGAAAAGTGAAAGCAAGAGTCACATTCACTTTTATAGAAGTAATGTCCACATTTTATAAAAGGATTTGGAAAGGAATTTAGGCTCCCTGACGTATAATAATAGTGATCTAAATGTTGGGCAAACTTTTTAATGATATGCAAGCTCCCTCATCACTATTAAAAAAATGGGTTTAGGATCATCTCAAATTAATCAAGATGTGAAGAATTATGTGTCAGGTATTGGGTGTCCTCTATGAGCAATATATGAGGTTAATTAACAGTTTAAAACACATATACAACAAGTAAATTTCTGAGAAGTAAAACATAGCAACTCACAACATAGACTTGATAAAGGAGTTCACTCCTCCGAGGCTTCATCTCCTTGTACCTACTTCAATGGTTATGCCCTCTTTGGATTAATGGTAAATTCTTTGATTATATGCACATGAAGTGCTCTAATTGTTTTGAAACCTATTCCATTGGATTCAAAAGATCCATAAACCCCAAAAATGACTATCCAAGCTTTGCAATTGGACTTCAATTGATTTAGGCCTGACCTCCTCTCCTGGTGGCTCTAGGCTTGATTAAACTTCAACGTAGACAAATCACATATAGAAGTGCCTATATGCCCCTAAAAATTGTTCCATCGTGTCCAGAGCATCCAAATCATCTAGGAATTACTCTTTTTGAGCACAAATTGGTCAAAATTTGAAGAAGTTATGGCCTCTTCAGTTTTCCTTGGGAAAACTCCACTAAATCTGGAGAAACTCCAGTTAACCCCGCTGAAATTAGCACGATGTTGGATTTGTCAGACCTGCCAAAATTGCTACCATGTTAATATGAAATTAATTAGTAGATAACTATGGGTTAACTAACACTAACCTCCATTTAGCACGTTAATTGCATGGTTAGTGCTAAGCACTGACTCATGGTTTCATAGTGTTGGTCATATGGGGAGGCGGCTCACCCATAGGTCTAGCTCCTTACCTCCTTGCTGAGGTCACAGGTTTGACTCTAGTGACCTACAAATAATTTTACCCAACCTTTGAGATGGCATGTAGCAGCGCCCTGACTTGCCATGTGTCAGCCTCTCATTGGTCCACCAAAATACCTTTAACCAATTATATGCTAAATATTCTCAAAATTAAATTGAGCCACTTGTGGGAATATTCCTTGGAATATTATTTTTTCTGACTAGCCTGTACAGATGCCTAGTCAGCATCCCAGTGAGCTTGTACCCAAAACATTTCATGTTTGACAAAAGAATTAGAATGCGAAATCTTTCTCATACGAGCTCTATTTTGATTGAAACGAGTTGCATGGGGATTGTATCACTGAGATAGATGCCAACATTTAGGATTTGAGTGATTCTGAGTACTTTTCTTTTTTAGCAAATTTTTTCCCCTAATCCAGATTGTGATCACTCCTTCCCACTAACATAATTTTGGACCCACAAAAGTTGGTTATTTGATGAGAGTTGAATACTCTTCTCCTTATAGAGTTCTATCAATTGACTCTACTTGGAAAAATCTCCATGAGAACCACTTGGGTTTACTGACATACCTTGCCTTGCAAATGGCTTGGTACTTCAACCAATTTTCTCCTTTTGCTACAGACCCAATCCAGCACTTGCTAGTCACTTTCTCATTAAACAGCCTTCTGTAACAATGCAATCACTCGGTGCTCTTGGAGCTGACTGATGGCCTTCCTACTGAGAATCGTGTTCTTCCTTTGCAACACATGCATTTGATGTAAGCTTCTCCTTGGAAACTACTTTTCCACGTTAAGCCCATATGCATGAACTACAATAATGAGTTCCAATATTAGTAATAATAAGAAAATAAATGACCATTCTTTTACCCCCATGGTTCCAAATTCCACATCTGGAAGAATGCATTTTCCATCTCTTTCACTTCTTGGCATCAACACATCAAATGGTTTACAATGGCTGAAATTCTTTTGGCATTTTTTTCCACTTTCGCTTCTTGATTCCATTTTCCTCTATTGTTAACATGATTCTCATGTCATTATTTGATAATGAAGGGTAATCATGAGCCTCTTGCTCATGCGTGGACCTTCCAAAATCATGTGACATCTTGTCACAAGAAACACCATTAACCTTGAAAAACACTTATGCAAAAATATAACTTAATGACCTCTTCCTTTTGCTTCTTCAAAGTAAGAAATTTTGCATTATGTGAACTTCACCATGTAATCTTACATATTGTTGTATAAACCTTTGGCTAAACATAAGTCGGAAAAACATGATTCTTCAAATAGACGACTTTCAAGTAAAGCAAAATCATGTACAACAACTTGATGATTTACAACAGGAATTCCACATTCTCATGAAACAATTCATCACATCTCCCTTTCATCTTTCCAGAAAAAATAAACTCTTCCAAGTCGATATAACATACATGTAACAATCAATCAATCACACAAGCTGACACTCATGCATGTGAAAATGATTAACATTCTCAAGTTGACAACATACATGTTAACAAAGAAATCAACCAAAACAAGTCAATCACTCATGCATGTTCAAGCATAATGAAACTATTAAATATTACACTATTCACACACACAAACTCTCATTCATGTATAAAAATTCTCAACTCTCTCACAAGTAAAATCACAAGTACAAGAATCCCATTGGTATGTACGAGCACTTAAAGAGTTGAAATGACCAAGGTTTCTGTAATAAAGTGAGTCAACATATGCCACTTTCAAACACCTTCCTGGAATAAACATGCAATTTCAAGAATGCAACATGCATGTAATTTTGTTGTTGCGAATTACCATCTTTGCTACATCTAAGTGAGTCAACATAACTCTAATTTTCCAACATCTTTCTTCATGCAATATACAACATACTTTCAGGAGAAAAAAAATGCATTCGAATAACAATGAAATGCATCAATTATCAAAATAAATGAAAGGCCTTAATCGGTTGAAAATATAACCATCTCTTTCCAAACCATTTCAATGGCGCTTCTTCTAGTTGCATTTCATCATGTGTATCATCCCGACCCACATCAATTATGGAATCCTCTTTTCCATTCTTGCAAAAATCTCTCTCCACCTTCTTAAAATATCGTGGATGACTTGTTGGATGCAAAGTCCAAAACTTGTCTACAAGATGACCTTGCTTATGGCAATAAGTGCAAAATAATTGCATCTTCCTTTCAACATGGTTTCCAATATCCAATGGATATTTGAATTTCTATCTCTTTTGGTTTGAAAGTTTCATGTGTATGGTTATCCTATTCCAGAACCTCGAAACAATATGGTTATTCAAACCATAAAAGGAACATGTAAATATTCTCCAAATCTTATGTGAAGATTTACCATGTTTATCATAATCAAAAGAAACTTTATTAAAGGAAGATTTATAACTTTCACATTCACCATTGCCGACTTCTTGAAGAGGTGAATTTGATTAAGTAGTGGCTCTCTTTAGAATACCAACAAAGGTTTCAATGACCTTAGAGCTTTCAACATTCTCTTGTTTCCCATTTCCATTATTTGCATTCTTATGAGCATCTTCTTACAAAGTGGGTATAAAACATTTTCATTCCTCATGAACACAAACTTGAAAAGCTTGAGGTAATGAACATGTAATGTAAGTCCTTCTTGGAACACCTTCATGTGCCTCCTTGGATTTGGAGCATTCTCCATCATGTTGTCAATGACCAAGACCCAAATACCTAGGCCTTTCCTCAACAACAATTGGCTCAAATATGCCATGTGCATTTTTTCCTAACCCTTTACCTATATAGAAAATATTCATCAATAATTTGGACCCTATTCCTCTAGTGTGTCTTTCAAAAGCACCAAAAAAATCATCGCATACTTGAATTTCATAACTCATTTTGATATAGATACTTGGCTAGGGTTTCCTTGGCATCATGGAGTTGAATCTCCATCTCATGCATCTTTTCAAGAAGCTCTTTCTTCTCCTCCTTCATGTCCATCAGCTCGTCTTTAAGGATAGTGTTCTCCTTCCAATGTTAATTCATCTCTTGCACCATATCTCTCATGATGATAAGCTCTTGCAACATCTATAAATCAAAGATTCTTGCTAAGGAAGATGCATTAGAATCATCATTTGTTGAAGCTGCCATCACACTTTCAATGCATCAAAAATATTCACAAAGATTCAAGAGCTTTCTAAACGAAGAAGAATGTCAGGCCATATCCCTTCTTCAACTTACACACGTAAACTTGGACATAGCTATATTATCTTTGCACAAATAGAAAACGAATGGCTAATTCTTTAGCTAACCTTGGCAAACCATTTCAGTGTTAAGATGAGATAATTGTGCTCCGATATCAAATTGATCTAAATGTTGTGAAAACTTGCTAATTCTATGCAATATCCCTCATCATTATTAATCAAATGTGTTTAGGATTGTCTTAAATTAGCCAAAATGTGAGGAATTATGTGTTAAGTATTCAGTGCCTTTTATGAGAAATATATGAGGTTAATTAGTTATTTAAAACATGTGTATAACAAGTCAATTATAGAGAAGCAAAACAAAACAACTCATAACACAAAGTTGATAAAGGATTTCACCCCTCATTTGTTACATCTCCTTAGACCTGCTTCAATGGCTAGGCCCTATTTGGATTAATTGTCAGTTATTTGATTACATCCACCTATAGTACTCCAGTGGATTTTCAACCTGCTCCATTGGATTCTAAAACCAAAGAACCCCAAAGTTTACTATCTGATCTCTGCAATCGGATTTTAGTTCATCTAGCCTTGACCTCCTCTCCTGGTATCCCTAGGATTCCTTGAAATTTAATGTAGCCAAATCACATACAAAAGTGTCTTTCTGCCTTTTAAAACTATTCCATTGTGTTCATAGCATCCAAATCATCTACGAAGTACTCTTTTTGAGCCAAAATTGGTTGAAAATTGAAGAAGTTATAGTCTCTTCAATTTTCCCTAGGATGACGCCACAAAATCTAGAGAAACTCTAGCTAACCACACCAAAATTAGTGCAACACCAGATTTTTTGGACCTACCAAACTTGCCTCCAAGTTCATCTGAAATTAATTAATAGATAAGAATGGGTTAATTAATAGTAATATCCATTTATCGCATTAAACACGTGGTTAGTGATAAATACCGGCCTATGGTTTTGCAGTGTTGGTCATATTGTGACGGGGTTGGCCTGCAGGGCTAGCTCCCTACCTCCAAACTTCAAGCGCTATCACATTATATTGAAATGGCACCCATACATTGTTAATACCAATGGCTGTGGCATAGTGGTGGAGCATGGGGCTTGT
Source organism: Pinus taeda (assembly GCA_000404065.3). NCBI lineage: Eukaryota > Viridiplantae > Streptophyta > Pinopsida > Pinales > Pinaceae > Pinus > Pinus taeda. The sequence continues at coordinate 166,105 of APFE030881118.1, read as the reverse complement.
ACGGGCAAGGTTGCAGGTTTAACTCCATTTACCTACAAATAATTTTACCTGGTCTTTTAGAGGGCACATGGCAGCCTCCTCACTTGCCATGTCTGAGCATCTCATTGGTCCACCAAAATACCTTTGACCAATAATATGCCAAAAATTTCCAAAATGTGATAGATGTATTTGTGGAAATATTCTAGAAACATTCCTTGGAATATCCTTTCTGTTGACTTGGTTGTATGGATGACTAGTCAGCATCCTAGTCAGCCTATACCCAAAATTTTGCCTGTTTGGAAAAACGACCAAAACGCGATATCTTTCTCATACGAGCTCTGTTTTAAGTGAAATGATTTGGATTAGGATCATATCACCAAGACAAATGTGGTCATTTAGGTTTTCATAGATCTTGAGAACTTTGATTTTTGAGCAAAGTTTTGCCCGTAAACCAAATTCTGATCAAATATATTACCATTTTACTACTACCCTTTCCACCACCATTATAAAATTCTATAATAAGACTTCGTATAAGAAAAGTAATATAACTTCTAATCCTTGGTATGACAAAGACTATAAAGGTGTCGGGAAAGAAGCATTAAGCTCCAGAATATAAGTATATATAAATATCTCATTAAGAGGAAGAAGAGGTAATATAGTAGTAATAGAAAATAGCATTTTCTCCATGTTCCTAAAGTTGCGGCCATAAATTTTTGGCAGAACATGTTTGTTCGCAAAACTAAATATAATCATTCTACCCCCCTAGATAATTGGGATAATTATCTTAAGTGGTTTTATGATTGTCCAGACACCATGGGCACTGTCTTAAACACCCATATTGATGATGATATTTTTTTCTCTAGAAGAGGTTGAGTTTGGGATTAATAAGCTCACTAATGGGAAAGCCAAATATATTTAAGGTTAGCAAGCTAAGATCTTTAAATGGAAAAATATATCCTTATTCCTCATCTCCACAAGCTTCTCAATTTGGTTGTAAACCATTGCTTCCTTAAGCTTTGGATACAAGGGCTTATTATGCCTATCATCAAAAATGGGGAAAAAAATTCCCTCTAACTACAAGACCATTATGATTAGGTACATCTTACCCAAGCTTTATGGGTTCATTCTAGAAAAATATCTTGGCATTCGGCTTGAGAACCAGGGTAAAAGAGCTAAAGGGTAAGCTAGTCTTAGGAGACATCACTCGACCATCAACAAACTTGTCACCCTTAGGATTATCATAGAGGAATATCGTCATAGTAAAATTGATCTCTTATGTTGTTTTGTGGACTTTAGAAAATCTTTTGATATACTCTCCTGAGATAAGCTCTAGGGAGGCTTAGGAAGATCATGGTTCCTCCCGAATTAAAGATTGCAATGATCTACCTCTACAACAATCTCATTGCCAAGATTAAGATCGAATAAGGGTGGTCTAAATATATTAAATTTAATATCGGCATTAAGCAAGGTTGTCCCATCCCCCTACCCATTTTGGTATTTACGTCGATAAGCTAGACTTTCTGGAAACTGTGGGATGCAAAGGCATTGAGCTCGCTAGTATTATCATTCCTCTTCTGCTTTATGTTGATGATATCGTTCTTCTTGCAAGGAGCCATGATGACCTATACAAAAAACTTAATACTCATCATGTATGCTTCTCCAAGATGGTCATGAAACTTAATACTAACAAGACTAAAGCCATGATTATTAAATCCAATAAGATCGCCCATGGTAGTTTCATCTATGATAAGCATTTTCTTGAGTTGATTTCTTCTTATAAATATTTGGGTATTGACTTTCCTCATCATCTCAATTGGAATTATAAAGTTGAGAAATGAATTATTGAAGGTTGGAAATATTATTATGAGCTTGAAAATAATTGTAAGTCAGTCGATCTTTAAATTTGGAGTAAAAAGAGGTTTCTCTTTGAGACTCTCATCACCCTTGTTATTTGATACGGATTAATTAAAAATAAACTTAAATCTATTAATTAATTAATTATTAAACTAAAACATAATCATTAATTATTAAATTTTTTTGTTAAGCTTGTTTAGATCCTCCTTTTTCATTAATTATAAAGAAAATTTACACCACATAGATTGACTACATGGCCTCATCTTGCCCAATGGGAAACTAAGATAATTGTAAGTCAGTCGATCTTTACATTTGGAGTAAAAAGAGGTTTCTCTTTGAGACTCTCATCACCCTTGTTATTTGATATAGATTAATTAAAAATAAACTTAAATATATTAATTAATTAATTATTAAACTAAAACCTAATCATTAATTATTAATTTTATTTTTTTTAAGCTTGTTAGATCCTCCTTTTTCATTAACTATAAAGAAAATTTACACCACATAGATTGACTACGTGGCCTCATCTTGCCCAATGGGAAACGAAGTCATTTGGCCACCTATCCCTACTTGAATTTGAAATGTCCCTAATTGCTGAGCTTACATATTTTCTTGGTCTACAAGTTCAACAACACAAAGATGGTATTTTTTTGTCACAAACCAAATATCTCAAACAGATCTTGAAAAAGTATGGCATGGAAGACTTCAAACCAGTATGTACCCTAATGGTAAAAAGATGTCGCCTCAATTCAAATGATGAATCAGTAGCAGTACATCAACCAACTTACAGATCCATGATTAGAATTCTACTTTATCTAATAGGTATCTGACCTAACATCATGCATGCACTAGGAATAGTTCGAAGATTCCAAGCAAATCGAAAGAAATCACACCTTCAGGCACTCAAAAGGATTTTCAAATATCTTCAAGGAACACAAAACTTTGGTTTATGGTATCCTAGAGATACAAATCTTACACTTCATGCATATATAGATGCAGATTGGGTAGGAAGTGTTGATGATAGAAAAAGCACTAGTGGTGGTTCATTCTATATGGGTTCCAGGTTAGTTTCTTGGTTAAGCAAGAAACAAAGTTCAATTTCATTATCTACAGCTGAAGCAGAATATGTGGCTACTGCATCTTGTTGCACACAACTACTTTGGATGATGCAAACCTTGCAATACATTCAAATCACATGTACTCCACCCATCTCTATTCTATGTGATAATACAAGTGCCATCAGTGTTTCAAATAATCCATTCATGCACTCCAAGACCAAGCACATACCCATAAACTATCATTCTCTACATGAACAAGTGCTTGAACAAAAGGTCAAATTGGAGTATGTTCCCTCCGAAGAATAGGTTGCTGATATATTCACCAAACCATTGCCTAGAGAGACATTTGAATATCTAAGGCAGAAGTTGGGAGTAGTTGTTTCATCATCCTGCTATTAAAATCGATTCTTTTGAGAAATGTTGGTATACGTGAGTTTCATGAAGTGTAGTCACATACATATGATGGTTTCTGTGGGCACATTCGCATATATGTTGGTTTAAGGAAAAGCAGTGGGCCAAAATCAGGAGAAAGGGATCTGATATGATCTGATAGTGTACATCTGGCACAGGTTTAGGGGGAGCATATGCATCTAATAATGCATTGTTGGCATAGTTGCTTTGATTTAGGTGATTCTTTTTTATTGCCATACACAGGTTGATGGTCTGGATGCTATTCACAAATGCTTATGGAGCAGATCACACATGGTATATGATGGTTGTTGATGACTATCATCGTCTTGTTTAGATTTTTCGTCATTGTTATAAATATCATGTATATCATTCAATGTAAAGGTCATATCAAGACCCATGGTTTAATAAGTTGTCTCTATCTGTTGTAATCTTTTGATGAGTCCCTTTTGGTCATATGATGTAATTTATACCTAGACTATGCATGGGAAAGGTGATATAATAGCTGCTATATTTCAGTCATGTATTGGTATATCGTCACATGGTTGGGTGGATGATTCAGATTTGGTATATCCCCACTTGATTGGGAGTTAGACTTATGTATGAGTCAATGGTGATAGGAAGGCCATTGGTATAAAATCATCTATTTTCAAACTTTGTTTGTGCTCAGGGGGAGTGTGGAATCAATCATGGGTGCTTAATCAGTACACTACAGCATATCAAAGATTTTAGCAAGTCCTCAGGGGAAGCATGACCCTTTTCCCTTGATGTCAAAGGGGGAGAGTGACTTGGTATGGTTGTTTCCATCAACTCAAAAGGGGGAGATTGTTGGCATTATGATACAGGTATTGTCCTTGATGAAAACTCACTAAGATGAAAGATCACAACATAGCAACTTAACAACAAAGAATTACATATCAGTGTTCATAGAATGAAGAAAGAAAGGTATCAACAGGTTCACCATTGACCAAGCCGCGTATACATGCGGGTTCACTGTATACAAGGCGCGTATACGTACACACGCACTTCCACAAAATGGAAAGCACGTATACCTTGGAAAACTAGGTTTTTGGTCCAAATTATTTGGTCCATGGTATTTTGATCCATGGTATTGGTCCAAGGTATCTTGTCCAAGGTATTGACCCTAGCTATTTGCTCTAAGATATTGGTCCTAAGTGGTTTCGGTCCATGGTATTGAGGAAGCCCTAAAACTATATATGGAGGAGAAGATCATTATGGTGGTTATTGGCTTATGGTGTTGTGCTTGATCTAAACCAAGGATGAACCTTATTTTTTGAGGAAGGATAACATCTAATGATGTTTCAGGATCTTAAGGCTTGAAATGAATTATCTTTATGTGGTTTGATTATGTATCTGAATAACTGGCGCATGTTGTAGTCTGTAAATGTGATGATATGGGTATGACTAAAGTCTAGAATAGTTGTAATATTTAAATCATCATTTACAAATCTGTATGTAGGTTCAGTTTAGAAAACGAGCGTATACACGCTAGTTTTGCATATCAAAGAAGCATATACATCATAAATTGGATTTGTATATCTGTACAGTGGTTCGCTTTGGGAAAAGAGTGTAAATACGTAGGTTCGACACATGGAAGTAGCGTATACCTTATAAAATACTTTTCAACTATTTTTGTTTGCTATTATAGAGTTTTGGGTTTTGGTTTGGGTTCTAGTCACTGTATTCTAGTGACAGTATCAGATTGACTGTCAAAGGGATTGATTCAGAAAATGACGGTTGAGTTTCAATGATTAGTTAATGCAGATGTATGTAATGATTGAATTGCAGTTATAATGTTGTTGATGGATCTAGCCTGAAAATTTATGAAACGTGGTGCCTAAAGGAAGAAAGAATGTCGTAGCCTTCTGTATGTCAGCACCTATGTACTAGTAAACATATCGGCTAGTACAAGAGCTACAGGGTTGTAGCTCCCTTCCAGTAGAAGTTGGAGAATGAGAGAAGGTTGTAGCCTTCTATAGGTAGAAGCTTGCATACTAGTATAATTGTGTAGTAGTACAAAATTGTAAACAGATTTTCTTATTATTAAAAGAGGATAGAGATGACATCAGTACATGGTTTTCACCCTCATTGGGTTTCCACCTTATCTCTTGCTATTCATGTGTGTTGCTTATGTGTGATACTTTATTCTACTTTTACTACACTATCTAATGAATTCCTAATATATTGGTTAAAGTTCAATGCATAATAATTTGGGTAAATCAATAGATCTCTGCATATACACTGGTTGCCTTAAGTACAGTTGCATATACACACTAGTTCACTTAGCTGAACCAATGTATACAAATCAGTTTTGAGAATTAAATTATTGATCTGATAATACTGATTCACCACCCCTCTAATTATTATTTCCAACAATATTGACTCATTTATACAAATATAACCTCTTGAAACCACAAAATCTAACTTGTGTGCGATGTGCAATGGTTAACATGTGAAAAGACAACACTTTTATTTCTTGCAAAAGGGACCTAACCACTTAAGGAAAACCCATGCAATAAGACTTAACATTTGTGACGAAAGTATGCAAGATCAAAGAAGGCTGTAAAATTCAGGTGCAGGCAAATTTTTTAGAGGATGTTGTAGCAGTTAAAATACATGGCGACACACTGGTACAATTCCAATTTTTCTGTCTTGGTTGGTTCTTTTGTGCAGGGTTTTAGTTCTTTGGAAAGTATTGATTCATCGTGAAGATCAATTCGGATTCCCCGCTTACACTATGAATAAACATTGTCTCCTATATGCCTTCTCAGTAGAACATAAACATAAGATCAACAAATCACCATGTTTCAAATTTAGAAAGGGTAGTTTAGTTCTCAAGCTTTAGATTTTCAGGGTATATTTTTCCATTGGGTGTTGCTCTGCTGCTAGCAAGCCTAGATAGTACCCCAGTGAATTCACTATATAAATATAAATATTTCTACGCTGGCAGCGAGCCTAGTTTGTAGCCCAATAGAGCTTCTTGCTTCGCCTCTCTCTGTAGGAAGCATTTCTCTTCATTCGCATTTATTTATATATTTTTAATAGGACTATGCGTAGGCACTTATTCATTTGATGGGTGAAATAGGGATCATGACTTATTGAGATAAAAAGAGGTTTTTCTTTCAGAGGCACATATAATGACATTTGATTCAGGTTTTATTGTTTAAATTTTCCCATTTTCCTCTTCTACTTGATTGGATAAGCATGAAAATAACGAAACATAAAGAACTGAGTATGAGCGTACGGTTTCTAGAGTAGACATATATATCAAGGTTTGACACAAAACTCTCCTTACAGAAGTATCATATTTTCCATCGGAACATCACTAAACAAAATATGTAACCAACACAAAGAAGGAGGACCAAAGGTTAGCCAAATTTTTTGGTCTCACAACAATCTTTTCAACTTGGTCACACACAAAGAAGCCAAAAAACACATTCACACATGATGCTTACTTACATAAATGAAAATGAAATGTAAGGCAAAACAAACAAACAAATAGGAAAAGAATCTATGTACATAGGGCAAGGCACAACTCTATATCATCATTTAAACTATTGTTTTAAGTCTTGGCCATTAACAAGAGGAGAGTCAATCATCGCATATAGAGATTGAAGATGATATATATGTTGGCCAATATTTTCATGCATAGTGAAGGGTTTGGTCCACAGGGATTGGAACTTATTATGTCTTCCTTTGTCATCGTGATCTTTGTACCACTTTAGGACTAGGTCACCCACATTGAATTCATTTTTCCCTACAGATTTCTTGTCAAACCAGCGTTTGATACAACTCAAGGGAAGAGAAAAAATCCTTTTTCTTTATGTTCTCTCCTACTCTAAACCAATAAGAAAGGTTTTCCCTCAGATTCTTGTTGAAGTTGAAGGGCAAGTAGGTAAATTTGTGGGGCTAGGATGGCTTCTTTTCCATACACCATGAAGTAAGGAGAGGTATTTATAGAGGCTTTTAACATGACTCATTCAACCTATAAGGAATTCAACAAAGCGGAGTTCCAGTACCCATCTTTAGAGAAACTGATCTTCTTGATAATGCATATAAGGTTTTTTGAAGTAGACTTAGCAAGCAAATTTTCTTGTGTATAGTAATTCATAGACTGCTTCAATACAATCCGATTCTCCGATGTAAAATCATATAAATATAAACAATAAAAAAATATGTTTTATTGTCAAAATAAGTGAATTAGGAATTCCAAACTTGGAAATGATGTTCTTTTCAAGGAATTTGATGACTTCATGATCAATCACTTGCTTCTGTGGAACTGCTTCCATGCACCACGTGAAGTAATATATGTTAGTGGTTATATAGTGGTGTCGATTCGATGAGTGCAAGAAAATTTCATCTATGGCATCTAGGCCCCATTGTCAAAATGTTTCTTCCATAATGATAGACTGTAATCGGGAAATTGGATTCTTTCTTCGGCTCACACACTTTTGATAGATGAGACACTTGCAAGAATATGTTTGTGAATCCTTGAATAATGTGGGCCAATAGAAATTGTCCTACATGAATTTGTGTGTAGTAGTGTCACCTGTAAAGTGTCCCCCAGCTCGGCCATCATCAAGATCATGCAACACTTTCTCCAAATCATGTCCTTCCAAGCCTATAAGAAATACTACATTATAGCTCTTTCCTAAAAGAAACCCCATGTGATAATTGATAATATAATGATTTTAATCTAATTTACCTCTTTTGATATGCGAATAAATGAGAGGGAAAAGTTTCATGCTCAAGATACTAATGCACATACGCGTACCAAGTGTTTGAAACAATAGTGGGGGTGGCGCACTCAACATTGTAAATTTTGATTTCTTTCTCTCACACAGATGGATCATCTTTTGTTGCATCCACCAATTCCACCACTAGTCGACATAGGCCATGGTTGTTAATAGTTTGAACTAGTTTGAATTCTAAGTCATACTCTTATAGACCAATCATCCAAATCACTCTTTTCTCACCTAGCTCTTCTTGGACAACTAGCAACCTAACTGTAGCATTGAGGCTTTTGTGATCCATCAAAGTTATAAGAAGAGCTTTGGCGTAAATCACATATAGAAAGACCTTTGTTAACGCATTTTATTTATTTATTTTATGACAATTATTTATTTATTTTTATTTTTATTTTTATCTTTATTTTTTTTTTATTTATTATTTTATTTACTTATTTATTTATTTATTATTTTTTATTTTATTTTAATTATTTATATTATCTTAATTAAATTAATATAATTTTATAAAGGAATAAAAAGTGATATAACATTGAGAATAATTAATTAATTAAATAAACAAATTACATAACTTGTTACCTTAACTAACTAATATTTACATATATAGGTATATAATTTAATAAATGAACATATTACCATTTTAAATCTTACCATTAAAATTATTTATATGTTTTTATCCTAACAACCTAACATTATTCTTTTTAAAATTACATACATATATATAAGATTTAATAATATCGTATCTAATTAAATTAATAATTTAAGACTAACCAGCAGGTTAGTTTATTTATATACCTAATTTGAATTATTTCCATAAAAGTAAACAATAAATAATAACAATTCTAATAACCATTAAAATTATTTTATATTAAACAACCTAATGTTATTTTAATTTGAATAATTAAATAATTTGCCTTTGGGTACTATTTCCTTATTTAGTTATTTTTACCTATTTTTACTTATTCCCATAAATAGAATAATATATTAATAATATTAATATTAAAAATAATAATAAAAATAATATTAAATTAACAAATTCAAATTTGGCGTAGGTCCTATAGTCAAAAGTAGTCGTTATTCAAAGTTACCCGTTGGAGTCTCTGCTCAGACTATTTAACATGATAAGATGGATCTGTTTCTTCAACTTGTCCTGATGATGAACCACACTGGTTAGTTCGAAACGCGTCGACAAAGGTCTTTCTATATGTGATTTACACCGAAGCTCTTCTTATAACTAGCAATCTAACTGTTGGGTGCAAAAATAAGATAATTCAATCATTCTTCAAGAGATACGGTCGAAATTTATTTATCGCCTGATAAACTCCATAAGCCTACTCATAAATGGTAATATGGTTCATTGTTATTCCTTGCAAGTTGGCACATATAAAATAAATTGGTCATTCATTACTCTAATCATCTTTCTATGTAACCATGGTGACACGAGAAGTGACAAGATAAGTATCATAAGTGAATGTGTAGAGAAAAAAAATTGTTGAAATCTAGAATGTACAATTCTAGAGCTTCTTTGATAGCTTTCTTAATATGGGAAAATACCTTTTTTCCAATTTTATCCCACTTGTATATTGCATCCTTCTTTACCATCTTGTACATATGTTTAACAATTTGAATGTAATCAGAGATGAACTTGTGGAGAAAATTTATCTTCCCCACGAAGAAATGCATAGACTTCTTGTTCACTAGGAAGGGAATTTGCATAATATCCTTCACCCTTTTGCGGTCCACTTTAATCCCACTTTTCATGATGATGTGGCCCAAGAGGTTTCCCTCGGACACTGAAAAAATACTCTTCTTGGGATTAAGAGATAGCCTGTATTTTTGACACCACTCAAAAATATTATTCAAGTGGCTTAAGTGGTCATCTCTCTTCTCTGAAAACATTGTAACATCATTAATATACACTACCATTCTCTGTCTACTCAAACCACAAAATTTGATGTCCATTGCACATTGAAAACTCCAACCAACATTGACTAGCTCAAAGGGAATTCTTTTAAATGAAAACATGCCCCACTTCATTTAAAGGTGGTCTTAAGTTTGTTAGGCTATAAGAGTAGAACCTTATTCTATACAGAATAAGCATAAAGAAAAGATAACATTTTTTTCTCTGATATTGTCTACAATATTTGTTCCATAAACAACACAGGGTAGTTGTCTTTGTTTGAGGCGCAGTTGATATTTCAGAAATCTAGCACAAGCATATTTCCCTATACTTCTTCCTTACTGGGACCATATTAGATACGTAGGTTGAATGTCACACCTTATAAATGATCTGGGCATCCAATAATTTCCGTAAATCCTTCTGAATCAGGTGCTCAGGTGTTCGATTTACCTTCCACAACTTCTGCTAAAAAGGCTTAGCCCCTTGTTTAATTAGAATAACATGATTGATTATTCACGTGTCACAAGTTTTGAGCTCATCATATGTCCAAACAAAAGCATATTGGTATTGCTTGAATAAGCGAATAAAACCTTGTCGCTCTTGTGGTGTGCAACAAGTGTTGAGATTGATAAACTTCATATCTTTCTTTTTTCGAAGATTGGTTTGTTCATGCAACAATGTTGAAATCTGGGTTTTTGCATTGAATGGACCTCTAAACCAATTATGCAAGTCATTTAACTTTTATAATGATACCATCTCCTTCGACATAGGGTTCTCGTTGTTCGCACGTGCTACATCTTGTAATTATTTTTCATGCTTGTCTTCATCAATAGCTACATGTTTGAATACATCAACATTAGCCATGAAATGCAATATCTATTGTTGGTAATTAAAAACATGTAAATTAGCGATATTATGAGGGATAGATGGTTTATAAATAATTTCAATAGAAAAATTTTCCTGAAGTAGTGACAACCTAGGAGTAGCATTTTCTAATGCATCTCCAACTGCGTTACGTATTCTAAAAATAAATATAATGCTAAAATCTTTGAATTGAGAAATTAAACACCATACCTCTTATTGATAAATTTTTAGATTAGTTGAAAAATAGTGTATAGTATCTCATAGCTTTCGTATGACAGACTTTGAGTCCCTTAATTCTTTAAGAGCTACAACCTTGAGGTCAATGGCCTTATGTAAGCCCAATATGAGTGCTTCATATTCAACAGTGTTATTAGTGCACTCAAATTCCATGCAGCTTGAGATCAAGCATTTTCTCTATCGTGGGTCTACTAAATCATAACCATCTATAGACCTCTCCAATGTCTCTGAACCATATAAATACAAGACCCAAACATAACATGTGTAAAATATATACCCTACAATTGTACTACTACTACTACTACTATCTAATGTACAAACTTCATTTACGTGAGTTACAGTAGGAGGAAGTTCAAACTTTGTGTCAAGTGGGACAAGGAAAGTCTTAGCAAGGTAGCATCCTATGTCAGTCTCGAAGAAGAAATTACAAAATATTAGATCTACTAAAGGAACTAGTTCATTCTTTCCATCAAAATGTGTGATAGTGTGTTTCAGGTAAGACTCTGAGTTCACCTGGATTTGATTTCTTTTTCCCTTATACAAAATCCACAAATGTGACCAATTGGTAAAAAATACCCTTCTAATTTTTCTTGACCAGTCCCTACTTTGTAATACACCGTATGCTTCTTGTATGTCTACAATTACTACATTTATGCACTAGTGAATTCATTTATTAGATGATATGTGAATAAGTATATTTCTGAGTTAATAACATGGACAAGAGTCATGCCCAGTTGAATAATTTGTATATTTTTCTTATCCTACTTTGCATTGAAATATTTAGCTATGAAATGTCGCATTACATTTAAAGATGCACCAGAATCGACTAAGCATAGTTTGTTTGCATGCATGTAATTTTAACGCATTAAGATTAGATTTGATGGAAATAGAAGATTTAACAGTTCCCTTCTTCAAAGAAGTGTTTTCAACTGAGGTAGGAGCATGGACAAACAATTCTTGTTGATTCATGATCGTTGTAAGTTTGAAGCATTAAATGTTTGTGCGAGTTTTCTTCATATATTTGACCATTTTATAATCAACTGCAGTGGGTATTGCCAAAGTGTTTGAAGTAGTGAGTTTATCTGATACTTTGAGATTAATACGCTTTCTTTTACCATTTGTAGAAGTATTTTTTGTTGTATCATTATGTCATGACTTTCCCCGAGTGTTCTGAGCTAAGTTAATGGGTGGTGTGATATTCCTTAAAAAAAATATTTAAATTATTTCTTCGTAACTCTTATTTGGAGACTCGCCCTTGGATTCTGAACTTATATCAATTGTTCTAGTTTTGACTCAGGTCCTAAATATATTGTGGCCCTTTGACAATATTATTTTTAGCTTTGTGTACACAACTAAACATATTCACTACATTTCCAACACTTTTTGTCTCTTCAGCAGTAGCAATTTCTTAATTTTCTTTCACTCGCTTAGTATTCTCATATTAAAGTATTGTATCAATAAATTTTCCTAGCTAGAGTGTTCATGATGTGATTCCACCATGGGCATGTCTTTTCTGAATGATATTGTTGACGAAACGAATAATATTGGTCCATGCCCATACTTTCAACATTCAACATGATGTTTGAGCTTTGTGCATACTTAGTGTATTGATTTTTGTTGTTGTAGTTAGCATCCCTTATCATGAAGTTTAATTTAGGGGGCTTTCTACTTACGGTGGTATCACTTGACCTTTGTTTTAACTTGGAAACTCATTGGACAGAGAATTGATGGTCTGGGTCAAGCTCTCAAGAACTATTACCTCTTTATCCTTGGCTTTACTTGAGGAGGCTTGAGAACTTTTTCCCATGACTTTGGAATCTTATGATGCTTAATCATCAACGATGACTCTGATTGTACGTAATTCCTTTTCAACAACTATAAATTCTTCATAACTTTCTACTAGAGTATTTTTCATAGTTTGCTTGATGAACTATGTAATGCTTTTTGGAAAGGAAAATCTGTATTAATCGATGGTGATCGAGTCAAGGGATTTTTTATTCGAAGGAAATTTGTTCAATATGAAATTAAACCTCTGCATTAAATATTTAAATTTCTCTTTCTAACCCATATTCAAGCTACCCACCTGTTTCAATAACATTGTAGGTATTTTTTCGTCAGAAAATTGTTCAAGAAAAAGTTTTTAAAACACCCTCCAATTTTGGATTGAGTTCAATGAAATATTGTGAAACCATACAATTACTTTTCCATCTAATGGACAAGGGAAAAATATAAATGCAATGTCATCGCAATGTTCCTCAAGTATTTGGAGATATAGATAGAAGTTGTCCAAGTGGTCCTCTGCTTTCACTGATTTGTTAGGATCATAATTCATTAACACTTTCTTTGGGTGTTTTCGCATCCTGTGTAATACACCCAATAGAGAAAGTGGAACCTCAGACATACGATCCAGAGCTTGTTCAACCATGTCTTCATCATTGTGCTCCTATTCTTCTTCAAAACGAGAGGGATCTTCCTATTCCTCTTCATGACCGCATAACTCGCGAAAAATATCATTTGAGAGTACAACATTATCTTCATCGCCTCTATTGAAAGATGGAGTCTGCTTTGCTTTCTTTGCATTCTCTCAAGTCTTTCCTAAATATTAAAGTGTGGTAATAACTAAATATTCAGTTGTAGAAACCACTATCTGAGTGGGAGTGTTGGTGTTCTTCTTAGAAAAATATGTAAGATTATGTACTCTAGGTATCAAACCAATGGCCTTCGTAAAGTAGCAGGTTATAGGCCAAATGGTCCCAATATACTCTTAAGAAATTTCACAATTTTTTCCAATACCAGACTCAAAATATTTTTCAACTTCAAGAATGTGAGTATAGGAAGTGTTAGGAATATTTCTTCCTTGACCAAAAGAAGTGTGATGAGGGTGGGCAGAGTTTTCAACCATAAAAATATGACTTCCCTCCTCATAGCACTAGAAATGTTGACAATTTTGTACATGCCAACATTCAAGGGGTCTCCCCAATATGTGATATCAAATACCACCACACCATTTGGGAGAGGAGCCATGTGGTAGTGTCTTTGTGGCAATGGTGCACCAAAAGACACCTTCTTAGCAGTTGGTTGTTCCCTACAAAGGATCACAACAATAGTTGATGTTTTTTGTGAATATACTTGGATAAACAAAGCATTGCAAATAGTAAAAACGATTCATATACAAACATTAACTAGAAAAAAGAGATAAATACACAAACAATGCTCAATCGAGCAAGAAACTCAACATAATAATGGAAAAATCTCCCTTTATTGACTATTGGTTGTAGAAGTTGAATACAATAGATGAATCTTAAACACTTGAAGGGAATTCTTTAAGCTATGGTGCTAAAAAATCCTCAGCAATGAGGTTCTTTTTCTCAATCTCTTTGCAACATTGTCCTCACTCTCAAAGAAGTATGAAGACTCTCCAATGGTGGACTCTTCTCATCTCACTAAGATGATGGATTGGTTAGAAGCATTGTGGTGAACATGTTAGTTCTCTCACTTTCTTTGGATTCAAAAGTGGAATGTTGGTTTTCTATGATAAAAATTCAACCATCATAACATTGTCTCATATTTTGGTTCTCCCATGGCATGTTTATAGAGAATTTTTTAATCCATCTTCCCTCTCTTGGTTCATGCATGAAAATGACTCATGAGTAGGATAAGATGATTCCATTGAGAGCTAGATATCTTTAGAGTGACTGAATTTGGTTGTCCTAGACTGCGATCCTGTCAAGGAATCACCTCCAGGTGTGTGAAGTAGTCCAGAACTCGTCGAGTCATCCATTTTCTTGACTACATGACTTTCAAAGAAAACATCATGTAGTCCGCATATATTAAAGAAAAGTTTGTAGAGACATCAATTTTTTAACTTTAAACAATTTTCAGCTTGGGAGAAGTTAATATTTTTAAACTTCATGGTGCCTTTAGCTGGAAAATAGTTACTTGTGCATTTTGTTGGACATATTTTAGCATCTTTTGGATTATGAAAACACGTGTATGATTTTATGGCATTAAAAATTTCCCTCTTATGTATGAGGTTTAGAGCAAATATGTAATGAAAATACATCACGTTTTCTGTTTCGACGAAGAATCTGATAAACTTTTTTGGAGGGACGATAACTTGTTATGGAGATGAGTAGGGAAATACCTTGACTCAACATAAATGATAACCATGCTATGAAGAAAAACTAAAGAGTACAAAAGTGTATATATAAGGAAAACATGTGCCATGCTCGTTATGATGACTAGTGATGAATTATTAAATTCAGATAGGAAATGGTTATGTCTGATAAACATTATGGTGATTGATGTGTTCATTGTTGATGATGATAACTATTGATTCCCTCAAGAGAGTTTCTTCGACAAATAGAGTGAATTTGGTTTCTCCATGCATAAAAAAGATGAAACAATGTTGAATGAGGTGCTAAGGTATGCATGGTTCTTCAACATTTGGTAACTCCCATATATCATGTTGTAAGCACTCTTGAATGAGGTACTTAGTGATGTGGGAGTCTTCGACAAAATGGAAGAATAGAAATAGTCACTAAGTATGGTACCACCTTGACATGGAAACATGTGTCGGTGTCGAATGTGAAGGGGGACGATGACATCAATGGGAAATAGTGATTCCCATTCTACCACCGAAGGATATCCCTTCAAGAGTGGTGTATCCAAGGCGCTCCCTCGATTCTAGAATATGAGTATTGAAGTCGACAAGAAAGAAGCATCAACCAACCAACATGGCGTGTCAGGGAATCGTTATAAGGTATAGAGAGAGTGTTATAGTGTGGTTCATACAGCACATGGTAATGAGAGCAGAGGATATGTGTGGATATTGGTACCTGGCTCATGGTCAGAGCTATTATGCAAATGGTTACAGTCAAAACACTTTTTTTGCTAGGGATGGCCCTAGAGTCGGTAGGATTTTTAGGGTGGGTGTAATTATGTTTTGACTAATGTGAAGATGGTAAATGATTGTGGGTGATGTGTGAGCTCCAATCAAGGGTGACTAGAAAATTCTGCTAGGTAAAAGACACGACAATATGGTTGGGAAGCATTTTCCTATAAAACAATATTTGTACACTTGAAAAAAGAATCTAAAAGTTGTTTGGATGTACAAACATGGAGATGGGTACCACATGATAATGGTGACCTGTATGGAGGTGCAGTGATTTTAGTGAGGACGAGAGCGCCATTGTTTTCTCTCCATGTTGGGTTTCTAAGGAAGATGAAGTGACCCGAATGGTCTATGTAATGTGGTGAATAATAGTCTAAATGTAGGATTTGGTGGTGTTCCCCTCTTGATCTAACATAACATGTAAGGGGTGTCTCGGGAATGGGGCTAGTGAGAAATGAGTAAAAAAGAACAAGGATGATTTTCAAGGCATGCAATCTGACGTGGTTCTTGGGTCTCGCTATATAGTTATGGATCTCCATAGTATGTGGGGGTATATATCATCAGGTGATCCATGAGTGGGGAGGCACTATCGACCAACGTGGTCATTTAGCCTATGTAAGGGTAGGTTATGGTAAATGTGGTTGAGATGATGGAACCTAAGGTGCATTCAAGATAAATGATGTCTGGATATGCAAAGATTTGTGGTTAACCTATCATGATGAGTGATGAATGATACCTACTCTGTTACTCAATGTCCACTATGACTCCTTGTAGTCTCCCCATGGGTAATATTTTCTGTTGGTTCGCCATCCGTAATTGAATAGGAGACCATTTTAATGCAGGCCTACCCATGCTTTCCCATGTCTATTTAGTTAGCGCACTCATGTCCGAACCTAAGACTAGGATGACATGATCCATTTCAAAGTTGCCGATCTATGTTGTCAATCGCATTTCCCACCCAGTATGCAAAGCATGCTTTCCTAGTTTTCAGACCATGTGCACTTCGCCCGACCCTGTGCACCTAGTTATTAGCTCCTGTAATCCCTTAACTGCTTTACTATCCCATAGTAGCTTCATGCATGTCTCTAAAAAGGTAGTTAACATGGAAGTATCCATTTTTTGTTCAGTTTGATCCTTACTACTTGAAGTAGAAGCCTCCAAGAAGCTCTTCTTAGCTTCCATAAATGTTTCCTTCACGCATTTCAAGTCAAAATTAGGTTGCTTTGTAGGGGCCTTCCGAACCCATGTATTCTCCTTAGGTTGTTTCCCCTTATCTTCCCCTATGGCTACACCACTTCTAAGCACCATATTCACGTTGGCATCTTCTTCACATGGTTTAGACCTCATAATTTGGATGTTCTGCATTGGAGTAGTCTGAAGCACTCCTTTCTCATGCATCTGTACGATTAGAGTGAGGCAATCTACCGCTTCATGATCAAACTGATAGCAGCATGGACAAAATGATCTAGTCAGGTTCATACAGTCCCACGCATAGTGCCCAAGTCCTCCACAATTGTAGCAGATTAACTTCCATGGCCTCGTCTGGGTCCCATTCCTCCTCACCCCCGTCCTCATTCCTGGAATCCCTCGTGCACTATAGTGGCCGCTAGATCCTGACCTCGTGCCTTAGTCTACATCTTGTATGTAGGTGTTTGATCCATCAACAATTTGTAACTCCGACAGTTTCGTTCATTGTGACTCACTTATCTACAAAAATTGTAGAATAATTACTGGGGGTTTGTGTAAACTTTTGCAATAGATGATAGTTATCTGTTGTGTGCTTTCCTCCCACCTGACAGATCGCGCACTAGAGTGCGGGTTCCATACTTGGTCTGGCCTGCACCTCGAGTCTTAATGGCATTGGCCCTCCCCCTACCAAATAGTTCACGAATACTGGACAATGATCCTTATCGTGGCCCTGGCTTCTACATTTTATGCAACACACTTCTTCTCACACTTCTAGGTGGGGCGCCCTATCTTGTTTCAAACCCTGCATCTCCAAGCATAGGTTTTGAATTTGTGCATATATTTTCTGAACTCCCAACCCAGGATCTCGTATGGGCATCTCATGCAACCTCATCGCTATCTCTAACGCTTTAGCCTGGGTTGAGATCTTCTGCTATGATAGCGCCATCCTTAGATGTGGTGTCAAACACACCACAAACCACATGTGGTCTTGTGCATCAGTCAACGTCATGTTAGCTTCACGGATCGTGTTAATCAATCTCTGATCCAAATCCTATGGGGTTTTTCCTAGCAACATAGCGATCTCCTTGAATTTGATGATCCACTGCATCTCTGATTTCAGACGGCTAAATTCTCTATTTAGGGTGATCTGGATTTCCGCTATCCCGACATTGAGATGATCATTCGAGTGCTTGATATTCCAAGTCAACACGAAATCCTGCAATACACTTACCAGGGTGGCCTTTTTAATGTTATCATCTTTAACCGCATGTGCCTTCCATACTGCTCTTACTACGAACCAAAACTGATATGGGTCTTTGCTTCCTACTCCTCTGAATACAGTCAACTTGATCGCACTCGCCATGCTAAACTTCTGGGTTGGTGGAGGTGGTGTGGGCGAAGATGGAGGTGAAGGTGGTGATGCGAGTGGTGGCGTTAACGGGGATGATATCGGGGGAATGCATTGCCTTATCCAACTAACGGCACTCCTTGGAGAAGCCGAAGTGCACTCTTCCTCATCATTCCATGGTGGCAAGATTAATGGACTATTCCATAACGCTTTGATACCCTTGTAGGCCTTTCCACTCCATGTCATTCCACTCATTACTGGATTTGTATCACCCATTTTTCACATAATAGCATATTTATCTAGGTATTAAGGGATTTGATGCACCTACCTCGTGATCCCTTGAGAAAACGTCACTTAGCTTCATTGTAGCTCAGGGTTGTATCTATCGCGAACTCAGTGATAAATCCTACTATTATCAGATCCAGCCAATGATTTACTGCCCGTGAGATTTTATCTTCAGATACCTCCAATCTGCATACCAACTTTGGAGCCCACACGATGGGCTGTTCAAGTTTGCACCTTCCCTAACTCTCAGCTAGCCTCGTGATCCATTCATACAGTTCTGTCGAGAAGGATGCGAAGAAGATCTCGTGGATTTTCATGTATATATAGCGATCCAACCACCTCTCCACAGATATCTGTGGAGTTTTGTTTTCTTGTGCCATGAACTCATGAAGCTTCTGATCCAACCAACCTTCAATCTCTTTCTTCATGGGATTCCAGTGTTTCAACATTAGAAATCCCTTAGGCAAATCCCGGTCCCGGCAACGGAACCCTTTAGGCAAAACAATCCCGCACTACTGGCCCTTTCAAAAATAATCCATGGAGCACAGACTGAAGTCTCACCCAAAGTAGTATGGGAGGGTGCTAGAACTAGGTTTCCGCACCCTAGGGACATCTTGGTGTGGACTGGAAGGGTAGCTAACTGGTCTGCGCACTTGTGCTACTCTACATAGGTATCTGGTAGATTTGCGATGACGCTTCCCAACTTCTTATTTATATTGGGTTTATTATAGATCAGATCTAATTCTTAAGGTCTTTAATCATGCATTCAATAGTAATAACGAGTGCACACAACCATAAATCTTACAAATAATCATAAAATCAGAACATAAGCATAAACATTTACATCTGTGATCAGATGCACCATATTTCAGAAACATGTATCTTTGTTAATCTTTGGTTTAGTACAATTAGTTCTACCTTGTGCACTCAGCTGCAGGGGTCTGCACACACAGCTGCGGACTCTACCAGGCCTCTGCGCACACAGCTGTACAACCTACTCTAACTCCTACGAACCACGACTCGGACTTACAGACTTAGAACAATATTTCTTTCACAAACCCATAACACTTTAGATCCTAATCCAAAAGCTACCTTCTAGCCTTAGATCCCCACTCTATTTATACATTCCCATGGTCTACGGACCATGGGCAGGCCAACACATTCTAGATTAACTTACATTATTTTAGGGCAGACTACCCTTAGACTTGACCCATTACATTTCGCGCTTTGTGCACTTCGTGGAGCCTTTATAATATTAATACCCAAAATTGTGGGTTTAAGCCCCATAACCATTACATGGGGCCTCCGCTAGGCAACAAATTATTTTATGTCAGGTGTTATTGATTGATGTCCCCATGATTCGATCAATTGTGGATTATTCCATGTAGTCTGGGTTTAAATCTGTTGGTGTGATGTGTTTTACAATGTTGGATGTGTCCAATAATGGTGGAAAGTAGGGCCGAAGGAAGTCCACAATGAACCAAGGAATGTTGGAATACTGAGCTCGAAGGAACTTTCCCCTATTCCTTTGGTGATGGTGTATGGCCCATATCAGAGTGGGCGAAGCTTTTGGTGGGACCCACCGAGGCTGTTCTTCTGCAAATGTAGCCAAATGTTTTCGCCCACCTAGAACTTGTGGCACCCGATGTTGACCATGAATCTGCTTATACCTAGCATTGGCTCTATCCAATAAGTCATGAAACGTTTAGTAGATGTGATGAATGTGCTTAATGAAGATGTTCTCCTTGTCAGATTCAGACTGAGCATGAGGCAAATCTTCCAGAGTAGCTACAAAAGGTATGGCCACACCAATGGGACATAGTGGCTAGAATCACAAGGCCACCTAAAAAGGGCTATGGTTAGTTGAGATGTGGAGATCCCAGTTATAGATCTGCTGGACATAAGGGAGGCTCTCATCCCATGTGCGTGGATTATTTTAGTTGTACATGCGCAAAATGTGTATCATCATCCTATTGATGACCTCTTTCTGGCCATTAGTTTGGGGATGGAAAGTTGTGCACTTAGTGATCTTATTATCAAACATCAACCAGAGACTGAACCAAAATGTACTAAGGAACCTTCTATCTTGATCTGAGATGATACACTGTGGGATCCCAAAGTGTACCCACACTCATTCAAAGAAGAGTTTAGTAGTGGATTCCGTTATGATATTCTTTTTGTAGGTTGCAATAATTACCATCTTCGAGAATATGTCAATGACCACAAAAACACAATCGTTGCCATGCTTAGTAGAAGGAACACCCGATAGGTAATCCATGGAGATGGATTCCAAGGGTCAAGTAGGGGTAGGAAATGGAGTATAGAGACCTTGCTTCTTGATCGTTCATTAAGAAATGGCATAGCCAGTGTAGGATATGATGTACTTCCCAAAATTCTATCGAAGATTCGATCATTATAAATACTTCTATAGTACTTCCACTATTTTCTTGATGCTGAAATCCCCAAAAATCCAACTATAGTGTGCTTCGTAAATCATCTTGGTACGCTTTCCTGAAGGAATACAAAGGTGTCCCAAGTGGCATAACGATGCATCATGGAGGTGAAAATCGGGAACTTGTAGACCCTCCAAGAGCATTTGGTATGTGGCTAAATTTTGGGTTACTTTTGCAGAGAAGTGGCGAGTCAGAAATCTCATGCCCATGAGAGTTGAGCATTGTGGTTAGTGCTATGATCGAGGGTCAGTTGAGGCAGTCTACAACACTCTTGTTGTTTCCCTTCTTGTACTTGATATTTAAATGGAATTGTTGCAAGTATGTGGACCACCTTTGATGGTGATAATTCTAAAACTTCCCTTATGTATGTATGAACTTAAGGGGTCGGTGGTTACTGTGGATGACCATTTCCTTCCCCAAAATGTAATGCTTCCATTGTTGGCAGGCCTACATAATGGAATACATCTTTTTGTAATAAGTTGGATATGTCCAAACTGTGTCTAAAACTATCTCACTGTGATATGCCCCTGGATGACCCTAATGAGTAAGGACTGCCCTAATAGCATAGTTGAAGGAATCTCTCTCGATCTCAAAAGGTTGTTGCAAGTCTGTTAATGTGAGCACTGGTGTAGAGTAGAGGTGATGCTTGAACTCTGTGAACGCCTTCTATTGAGATTCAGATGAAAATAAATCTTATTTTGCTCCTCCCTTGGAGACTTGAATGAAGGGCCATGTGATAAGAGAGAACCATAACATGAAGCTATGATATAAATTAGCAAGACCCAAAAAGTTGTAGAGCTCTATCAGAGTGGTTGGGGCGGGGCAATCCTGAATGACTTGGATCTTGGATGGATCCACATGCACCCCACGTTCATCAATAATGTATCCCAAATATTCAACCTAGGTCATGCCAAACGTGCATTTCTCGAAATTGGTACAGAGCTTGTGTTGCCATAGTGTTTGGAGAACCTTTCTGATGTGGTGGAGGTTCTCTTCCCAACTCTAGCTAAATATCAAGATGTCATCCAAGTATATCACTACAAATGAGTTGTTGAATGGTTGCAAGATATCATCCATCAGCCTCATGAAGGTTGCAGGAGCAATTGTCAACCCGAACGGTAGAACCAACCATTTGAAAAGGCCCTCCTTAACTTTGAAGGAAATATTCCACACATCAGAGGGTTTGATTGGTACTTGGTGATATTTGGATTTCAAGTCAATCTTACTAAAATATTTCCCCCCTTGAGCTGGTCCAAAAGTTAATCAATCTGTGGGATCGGGTACATATTCTAGATAGTGATATTGTTCAGTACCCAATAGTCAATACAGAGTCTCCAACTCCCACCCTTCTTTTGTACGAACATGATATGTTTCCCACAGGGTGATGAACTCGGCTGGATGTGACCTTTCTGCAACAACTCCTGAATCTACCTCATGATTTTGTTGTTCTCCATAATAGAGCATTGATATATTGGTCCATTGGGCAACGACGTACCTGGGGTCAGATCGATGGAGTGCTTGACTTGACAGTGTAGAGGCACCTCTATGGGGGAGGTAAATTTGTCCTCGTACTCCTCCACAACCTTTTCCACCTATTGTTGTTGTGCGGAGGGTCCCTATCTAGAGGTCATGGCCACTGTCTTCTTCTTTTCCTAAGGGAATATCATCACGAAAACAAATTTTCTGGTTTTGGAAATTAACTTACTACATTTTTTAGCAGTAACCAAAGAGATGGCGGTAGGCGGTGCTACCTTCGATATCATGTACAACTTATTTCCCAAGGTAATAATAATAGCACAATGCATTGAATCATACATAACATGTCGCTTCCACAAGTATTGTTGGCCTAATAATACGTCACAAACATCAAGAGGAGAAATGTATCATAATACCTCATCCATGAAGGGCTTGATCCTGTATGGAAGGTGGCAGTGCTAGCTAATGCGAAGATCTCATTCTTGATGAAGCCACCCAATGGTGTACGGTTATGGGTGTGCTGTGGTCAGTAAGACCAACCACTTCATGACCTATACTAAAATGAGGTTCTTTTGGCTCTCGCTGTCGACAATGAACTGTATCACGAAACACTTTACCTACATTTAGGAGTGAAAGAGGCACTCCTCATCCTCTATATCTTTGGGTTCCTGCCTTTGGATTTTTATGGTGGCAATGGTGGCGTTGTGCTCTACATTTGTAATCCAATTCCCTTTATCATTCCCCTTGTCAGGTTCTGACTTAGAGTGAGAACATGCATTTGATTCAAAAGCCTTCAACTCTGCCACCAGTGCCTTCTTGCCCTGACACTCACTTGTGCTGTGAGTGGAGCCCTTATGGAACTCACACCACATTCCTGTATCTTTCTTCAGCTTTACAATGTTGTCATTTTCTTGTGTATTTGGCGGGTTTTCCGAGGCCACCCCGCCTTGGATTTGTCCTTTGTTCTGTAGTTTCGAGGCACCTTTCTCTTTCTTCAGATTCGCATATCCAAAGTCTTGTTTTTTCTATTTAAGCTTCTACTCAATCTTGACACCGTATTAGTACATCTTGCCAAAGAAGCAGATGTCCAAGGACTCCATCTCATCCTAGATGTACCTAGGCATGAAGCCACGATACTTGAGTACCAAATTATTCTTAGAATCTTTGATACCCAACTTCATGTGAAGGGTATGAAAAACATTGCTAAACTTCAACATATATCGATCCTTCCCTATCATAGCATGGTCCACTATATGTATTTATACTCATAGCTCCCAACAGGGAAATACTTCTCCTTGATGGCATCCAAGAACGAATTCAAAGTGGGTGCAGCTGAAAATAATTACAAAGTACCTTCATGCTTCTCCTCAGAGTAGCTTTCCCACCAGTCCTTGATGTGGGGGGCGGCTTTGAGAAGAGAAAAAAGTTTTTTTTTTTCTTGAGTAGAAAAATCATAACAAAAAATATCCTTCTAATAGATTTCAGAATTTATCTATGGCATATGCATCTATTTAGCCCTCAAATATGGGAATGTCAAAGTTTACTTGTACCTTAAAAGGAGTGGCACCTCCAGAGTAGATGTTGGATGTGGGTGCATCGGTAGTGGGCAACCGTTGAATGATTTGGGCAAAGTTATCCATCATCGAGTCCCTTTATTTCTTGAGGGCCTCCTCGAGCAATATTTTGATACGATCTCCTGCTCCCTCATCTTTCTTTTGTTCCCATGTGTGTGTCCATTGGGGTTTTCGAGGCCAATATTGCAAAGGTTGAACCAGATCAATCCCTAACTCCTTATATCCTGACCTCGTTGGGGACATGCAAAGAAGGATTAAGAAAGAGTAGTATACTCTGATAACACTCATCTGAATTTAAATAAGAATGGACCAAATTGCATATGTTGCCATACACGTAGAGATGGAGCAGAAACAAAATTTCATTTCATTAATATCAAAAAATGGAAATATGCTTACATACCTAATGGAAATAAAGTATCTCGAGCGATAGTAACTTATCTATGAGAATAGATGTGGTAGCTACATGCCTCTAAACTATGTTACAATGTGGCTTTAAGGCCTATTTATTATTGAGAAACAATGGGAAAACTTAAACATCCAAAAAACTAATCCTAGGAGATGAAGCGCCAAACTATGGGCCCATTCGAGTAAGTTGGTACTTCAACATCCCGGGATTGTAACTTTGGCATACGATTTCTATTTGATGCACACGATACATCGATAGAAATATCTATTCGAGAACTACAACCTATAACAGTGAATATTGAGTTGAGAACTCGTATTCGCCAATAGTGGTTTTCCAAAAAAATATCGTTTAGGGCCTCAGAACAACTCCAGAAGTTCATGACCCAAAACTGCCAAAAATAGTAAATTTTGCTACAATTACGGAAACTAAAAAACTAAAAGAAACAATGGTGGGGATCCAAGTAGAATAGGTGGCTGACCACCAATAACCACCTGGATTAGTCAAACCTATCATAAATATGTAATCTACATGTGTCAACAATAGATATTAGCATTGGGGTCTTATACTTATTCGAGGATTGCTAAGAAGCATTACTCCCTTATACCATTAGTTGCATTATCGCCTACTAGGTCATATATAAATTGTTCATTCATTTCAAAATAAAAACATGAGGGAATCCATACATCATCACCATCATAATACATGCTTATAACAAGCATAATAACAACATAAATATCAATAATACATTAGTCATAAAATCGACATATAAATGAGTACATTTACACATAAGATGTCAAGGAAAGAACCTCTTATTAATGAATGCAAAATCCAAACTAGGATGGGACTACTGTGTTCCACCCAACTATAGAATGGTTGACCCAAACATCTCTTCAGGCATTTACCTTCGTTCCATATCCCAAGCATGAATGTGGGACTCAAACTAAAAGAACCAACAAGGGTATCACAAGGCTAATCACCTCACCCTCATCAATAAAAACAATGCCTTATGGTAATCGAGACCAGATCAATAGGAAAACATAATAAAAACGTATTAATAGGCTTTACCATGATCTCCACCACATCACTATGCCAAAACGAGCATGGATGTCACAAGATTTCTCCACCTACACTATAAGGAATTTTCGTGTCTCCTAGTCTCTCAGGATTTACCACAATCCACAGTCCGATTAGGTGATCACTAGGCTCAAAACCAAGACACAACCATATAGGATTTACCATATATCCCTCCACTCACTATCAAGGATTCCAATGCCTAATCAAGGTAAACCACCTCTAGGCTTTAACATACATCCTACCGTGCACCAACAAGGATTCTTAGGCCCACTGAGGCAACACAAAATATGGCTTTACCCTAACCCATAATCTAGTTGAGTGGTTACTAGGCCATGTGTTATTTCTTTCAGAGATCCACGTCTCTCATCCTGGAATCCATCCGACAATCTAGCTCAACCAAAACATGAGAACCCCAACACACCATGGTTATCAAAAAATGGTAAGGCTAGGCTAAAAACATTATCACACCTGGAAAATCCCATGCCATGACAACAAAGAACCACATGCAATATCATGCATACCAAATATAGCAAGTATTTCAACCATGAAAATCGATACCTGCGAAGAATCTTGTTGTAGTTGCTTGATCATGCTCTTCCTTGCTTGCTCCTTCCTTTGTCTTGCCTTCTTTTCCTTTCTTGATCCAATACGAAAGTGCTCCAAAAGAATTCTAAGTGTCCAAGAGTGTGTGAGAGAGAGAATAATGAGAGAGCTCCAAATCTGAAGTGACAAAAAGGTTACACTAATCAAGCTTGCTTATTGATCTCTAGAAGCATTTTTATCAATAAGGCTTCTATTTTCTTCAATTTCAATTATTTTTCTTAATTTCCTCCCTCACATGCAACATGTGACCTTACACCTTCCTTTTCTCCTACTTTCCATTATTTTCATAAATAAATGTCAATGAATGTCACTTTGCATTCCCAAAGCCTTAGTTATTTCCTTAGACATAATAACCGAAATGAACAACCACTAGGATGGAGCTTGGAATACTTGTCCCATGACCATGGTCTTATATATTTTTACATAGAGTTTTAACCATGGTTGTTACAAGAACGGTGAGAAAGAAAGTTTCCTCAAGGTTTGGACACCTAGAGGGGTTGGTTGGCTCTTGAAGTTTTAGTAGCTTCGAAGGAAGGTCAGATTGGTATTTTCTTGTTGGTTCCACTTCCTTAACTGTGCATGGGGAGTTTAATCATACCATAGTAACTCTTCATCACATGTTTACCTTAGTAGGCCAGTAACTCGGGCAAATGTGGAAGGAAGGTGTTACACTCTCTACCTATCTCTTACACCTCCCTCATTCTCTCTCTCATCCGCATCACTCTCTCTCCATTGACGAGCTATTTTACTATAACCTTCACTCTCTCCTTCTCTGCCCCCCCCTTGCTCCCCACCCCTCTCCCTGGTGTCTCTCCCCCCTCCATCTATATGATGGATAATTTTCCCTTTTTGTAATCAATGCTACAAAAATTCCTAAAATATTTCATGTTTTAATTTTTTATTATGAAATGAGTTATGTTCTTTGGGATGTGGTATTAATAATCCATTGTATTGGTGCATCGTATTGTAGCAAAACCTATTTAATACTTAATAATATCCATG
Source organism: Pinus taeda (assembly GCA_000404065.3). Classification (NCBI taxonomy): domain Eukaryota; kingdom Viridiplantae; phylum Streptophyta; class Pinopsida; order Pinales; family Pinaceae; genus Pinus; species Pinus taeda. Next base: position 138,736 of record APFE030881118.1, on the reverse strand, counting down.
GTAAAGTGGAGATAGATATCTATGGTTAAGAAACTTGTTATATCGTAACTATTAAGTTTTTATGTGCTTATTAATTCAATTTAAATATGGTTATCTAATTGTCTATTTATTTATTGCTCACTATTAATTTAGCATTCACAAATTCAAATTATAATGTTTAACTTTGAAGAATAAGAATTTATTATTCAAGATTATTAAATAAATAAATTTCAAACATTTCTTATTAAATCCTTTGCACAATATAATGTCATGTGGATAACTACCTTACATATTTTATGCCATAATATATGGATATGGTTAGAACATTCATGCATGATTTTTAAATATTTGTGTATAGATATTTTAGCACAAAACCATCCAAACATAAAATATTTGAAAATAACCTATGTTGAAGTAAATAACATATCTATCATCAATTACTTGCAAGAGTTATTTACGACCATTATATAATTTTTCTTTGACACTTGTGTAGAAGTAAAAGTGTAAATCCTTGAGCAAGAAATTCATTTATCCACTTCATATGGCAACCTACCAATGGAACTTATAATTATTTGTACAATTTTTGTGAGAGAATAACTTGTAGGTTGAGTTGGAGGGGCTAAGTTGCACTCCATAGCATAATCACAATATGACAATTTCAATTTTATTATGTTTATTAATTTTGACTTTTCATTATCTACTGAATTAAATTTAAATGTTTACACTCCAACATCTCCACCATACTCTCCATCTATATTACTTTTATTTTTTAATTGAACCACATATAAATTCCACTTTCGTAAATCCAATGTTGAATTTATATCTTGTTTATACATAATAATTATATCAATTTTTAATTAGGGACAATATTGACATTAGATTAACTTTGTTGAATGTTAAATGTTAAACATTTATACTTGACATCTACCCGAGAGTGGGGTGTATAGCTGAGCAGAAAAGAAAAATAGTCTATTTAAAGGGGAAATTAAGCTATTTTAGATTGATTTTAACATAGTCTATTTAAAGGGGAAATTAAGCTAGTTTAGATTGATTTTAACTTGAGATCTACCAAACATTCATTTTGATCAAATCTCTTGAAATACAAACCTCTTTTAGAATGAAAAGAAATTAGATCTTTAGAACTTTGATACTTTCTACTTTAAGATAAATCTAAACTCATTAAAAAAACAAATAACTTTATTTAAATTAATATTCAAAATTTTGGTTAATACTCTCCTTCACTTTACATTTCAAATACTTACTTTGCCAACTGAATTTCTTAGATACTTGCATTTATTCAATTACATAACTTGAACATAAGATGGTTACCATTATAATAAAGTTAATGGCTAAACTAAATCAATATTATATATTTTCACTTTTTAATATTTTTCCATCCCAAAAAAAATTGTAACCCTGCTCAATTTTATATTTTTCAATCATAAAAAATGTAATTCCCTATTAAAAAAAACTCAATTTTGTGATTACGACAATATCAAATACACGCTTAGTTTTCAACTTTGAAAACACTATGTTATGTTTGCCAATTATTTATTTATAAATCAGAAAATGAAAAGAAAGCGGGAAACCCTACAGGCAGCTCTAATAAAAAAATGTTTTGATCTTACTATTTCTCACACATCTGTTTCTCACAGAATCCTCTTTTGAACAAATGCCCCTTCACCTTCTTTTAACAACCAGATGAACAACCAATCGCCAGATGCTGCCGAAGCCCAAGGGACCTTCGGCATTCCAGATACTTCGCATTCCGAGGAGATCGTTCCGTGGATGATAAAAGGTTGCCAAAACCCTACTGGAGACAGAGGCATTATGTGCATTAGAAGTAGGAGTAGACTATTGACTGATTAGAGCCTCTTGTAAGTGGAACAATCCCTAAAGGTATAGGCCTGGCTGGTTATCCATGAATGGTAATACTGATCGCTGTTACCATTTACATCCTTTCAGCTATCCCGCGAACAGGGATCCTGTAAGCGCATTGGTCATAGCACATGACATAATATTTGCTGCTTTTGTTGGAGGCAACGGATCCTATATTATTCCATTCGACCTACATGAACTCTCACCTTTCAGGGGTAACGATGGGAGATCCCTAAGATTCAGTTATGTAATTGACGTTGAATACATATGTTTTAACAGCAATAATAACTCTTTGCTAATAGTTCTGGGAGATGAAGATGAAAATCCATACCGAAAGTTTCTAAGCATTCCAATTGAATCGATCACAGAAGGAACATCTAACGAGATTTTTGCAGAAGACACCGAAATAATTTCATGGAATTTTGATATTCCAAATTGTCAGGGTATTATTTCTAATATGCTAGACAATGAATACAAAGTTTTCGAATTGAATAGGTACACCATGCTGTTTACCATACCAAATGAAACGGCTACACATATAAAAGTCACACAACCTGATGCAGCGGTGACGCCTTACCATTTGGAAAAACCTGATGTGTTCTTGCACAAAACCGCTGACGGGGTTCAAGTTCGTGATACACAGGGGTCTGTTAAGGTCACATTTGACAAGAACCAGATGTGTCTACACCACGATTTTAAGTCCAAATGCTTTAGCCGCACTGATGAAGTTACAGGTGGTATTTTCATTACAGATGGACAGCGTATTGCCATTTCTGTTTGCCGCCTTTCAGATGACAATGTCGATCCTGAATGGATGATCGATGACGTTCCTACTACGCAGTATGACGGAGACTTTGACGTTGATCATAGGGTGATCAGCGTGAGCAACTTAGTTACGGGAGGATTGCTGGCAAAGATTAGACCTAATGCTTCCAACGGTTCTGAATTGAGAAAGAGGGTAATGAGATATCCGATAACGGCACTTACATACGACGAAAAGACCGGCGATATTTTAACCGGTAGTAAGAGCGGACATTGTTGCCTGTGGTCCCTGAAATTACCGTTTGACATCAACCATAGCTTTGACCTCAACGATAGCTCTTCTGAGGATGATGACTGAACCCATCAAATTATGTATATTTTGAGGCGAATAATGAGTGAACACATCAATTTATGTATATCTGGAGGAAAATGAGAAACTGTTCCGTTCAACTTATATTGGGCTATGCTTAAACCGTCCACCAATAATTCTCATTATTCTTATAAATGGGTAACAATAATTGTTTATGAATTGAATTACACGTTCTTTTTGTAAAAATGTCCTGATGCTGGATGTATTCTGCGCTGCTTTTACTAGAGTGTGTTCAATTTCGTCTTGAAATATAAATATAAATATAATTTAAAATTTAAGTCTATTTAATGAAAATCAATTTCAGTGTTGTAATTAATTTGACTTAGATAAACAAAATTGAAGTTTGATGATATTTTTATGATTGAGAGATTTGATAAAGTGACATTGGCTGTAGAAGCAAGTTAGTGATATTTTTATGGTTAACTGACTTTGGCTCATTGATTTCAGATGGGTTAAGTAGATTTTTGAATTACACTAAGATCCTGAAAAATCTCAGTCCAATTTTACATTTTTCTTTCTAAGTTGATATCTTCAACACTTGTAGAAGAGGCTGCAACTATTGTTTTACAATAGCCACAAATATTCTCTCATTTATTTATTTTACAAATTATTATAGGAAAGTGAATTGTTTTTGTTTTTCCCTAAAGGAAGACTAAAAACTTTGTTTACATTTTGCAATATATCTTTGGAAAATAGTCACACTTTCATTTATTTATTTTACAAAATTATTATAAGAAAGTGAATTGTTTTTGTATTTCTGCTAAGGAAGACCAAAAACTTCTGTACCCTAGACTAATTTAGTATTTCTTTCTTTTTTTTCCTCATTCCATTTTTTCTTTATAAGCTTCCAATCAATCTCTTATACCTAATACTATCAACTAATTCCCTATTTTCAAATATTGAAAGTTTCAAATTCAGTTCCACAGCTATAAAAAAAATCTTTACAATCTTCCATAACATATTTGTTCAACAATTCAAGCACATACATAGTGTGATTAAGGATCATTTGATTAATATAACCAATTACTTCAGGTCCAAGATAGCAATAAAGTGACAACAAACCTATCTCATTGAAGCCAACACAATGTTCTTCCATAAATGTTCTTCCATAAAGACTTTGATCCAAAGTTCATTATTTCTAGTAGGATTAAAACAACAAATCAGTGTACAATTATAACAAACTTATTAGGTTGCACTAATAAATACTTCCATAACCACTTTGATGCAAAGTTCGTTATTTCTTCTCATTATTAAAACATCAACCCAAGGTACAATTATAACAAACTTATCATGTTGCATAAAATTATATTGATTGATTTTTGGTCACTTCCAAGGTGCTTAGATTATTACATTTGTATTAAATCTTATGATCTTAGTGTTTAGCTGTTTAGCTAGCTCATTCAAAATATTCTGATGCTTTTGTTATAATTTTTTTATAAGATTTAGAAAGTGAATTTTGAATACAAGTGGAAATAGTGATTAAAATTTCAAGTCCTAATTTGCTATGAAGCTAGGGTTTGCTACTAATCCTCAAATAACTTGTATGCAAGATCCACTAGTGGATCCCAAAAATATCACACTTATCACTATCCAACTAGATAGTGCCAACTACTGGAAATAATGCTTAATTAGTTATGTAATTAGGTGACAATAGATTTTGTGTTCACTGCAAAATTAAAGCAACAGATTGTTAGGGTGGTCAGTGTTGGTCGAATGTGCAGTAAATTAGCTATAATGTCATTAGATTTGTTTTAGAGTTGATTTTAGTAATAGTTTTACTATATAAGAATGTAGTTAACAGTTGAATTAAACTTATGAGATTTGCAGCATTTTTTAGCTCACACATTGACTTTGGTTTTTTAATTGTTTTATCTATATTTTTTTGTATTGTTCTTGATAGTACTGTTGGCTTCTCAATTTGGTTAAATAATTTATTTCATATTCAACAAGTGGTATCGAGTTAAATTTGTATTGTTGGAATTTCGTCAAAGTTATTCATGTCGAATTCTAACCAGATGCTAGTTCCAGAATTTGATGGGAACGATTATGATTATTGGTGCATTAAGATGCTAACATTTTTTATTCGAAAAGATTTGTGGGAGATTTTTGAATCAGGATATGAGGAGCCAGCTTATTGGAATGCTCTTACAACAAATGAAAGAACAACAAGAAAGGAAGGAAGGAAGAAGAATGCTCAAGCTTTGTTTCACATTCAGATAGCTCTTGATAAGAGCTTATTTCCAAGAATATCAGGAGCAAAAACTACCAAAGCTGCATGGGAGACTCTACAAGAAGCTTACCAAGGTAGTGATCAAGTTAAGGTGGTCAAGCTTCAGACATTGAAGGGAGATTTCGAGAATTTGAAGATGCAAGAAGCTGAAAGTATCAGTGACTATTGTGTGAGAGTCAAAGATGTGGTCAATGAAATGGCTACACTTGGAGAAGCTGTAAGTAATGAAGTTTTAATTAAAAAAGTATTGCGATCTTTAACACATAGATGGAATCATGTTGCAATAATCATGGAAGAAAGTAAGGATTTAACAAAACTACAGTTTGATGAATTGGTTGGATCTTTGATGTCTCATGAAGAAAGATTGAAGGAAACTTTTGAAGCTATAGAGAAATCTTTTTCCTCTAAATTACAAATTACAAAGAATGAAGATGCAAGTAGTAGCAGCACCAAAAGCCATCAAGGTCAAGGTAAATGGAAAAACCAAAATTAGTCAAGAGGTAGAGGAAGAGGTGGCTCAAGTGGAAGAGGTAGTTTCAGAGGAAGAGGTAGAGGTAGATTTGATAAGAGAAATGTTCAATGCTACCATTGTAACACATATGGTCACTTTGAAAGAGAATGCAGATTGAAAGAAGGTAAAAATGCTAATTATGCTAAAGAAAGTGGTGAGTATCCTCGAGATCACTTATTTTTATCTTATGGCAAAGGTGAAAATACTAGTAAAGATGTTTGGTACCTCGATTCTAGATGCTCTAACCATATGACAGGGAATGAGAAGTTGTTTTCAGCAAAGGATGGAAGTTTAAAATCCAAGATCCAGCTTGGTGATGATAAATCATTGGAGGTTGCTGCCAAAGGAGCTATGGAGGTCCAAACAAAAGAAGGTATAAAGAGTATTCATGACATTTATTATACTCCACAATTGAAGCATAATTTACTGAGTGTTGGGCAACTCTGTGAGAAAAATTATAAAGTAGTCTTTGAAAATAAGAATGTACTATCTATGATAAGAATAAGGGAAATAGGGTGATCACTATTGTGCCTATGACAAGAAATAGGATGTTTCCCTTGAGGTTTGATGAACATAACAACAATCTTGCTAATATGGCTTATGAGGATTCAAGTTGGTTATGGCATCTCAGGTATGGGCATTTAAGTTTTCAGAGTTTGAAGTTTCTAACCTCACACGCATTAGTTTCTGGTTTGCCCAAGGTAGAAGAGCATAAGGAGGTTTGTGAAGGATGTGCTAAAGGAAAGCATGCAAGGGAAATGTTTCCAAAGGGTAGTGCATGGAGAGCTCATCACCCACTTCAGCTTGTTCATTCAGACATATGTGGTCCTATACAGACTAAGAGTTTGAGTAAGTCATCATATTTCATCACTTTTATTGATGATTACTCACGAAATTGTTGGGTATATTTTTTGAAGGCCAAATGTGAAGCCCTAGATACATTCAAGAAGTTCAAAGCCCTTGTAGAAAATGAGACAGGATGCAAGATCAAATGTTTGCAGACTAACCGTGGAGGAGAATTCTGCTCAAAAGCTTTCCAAAATTATTGTGATGTGAATGGCATCAGGAGGCAACATACTACAGCATACACACCCCAGCAGAATGGCATAGCTGAAAGAAAAAATCGTACTGTGGTTGAAATGGCAAGATGCATGCTACAAACTAAGGGATTGAGCAACTCTTATTGGGGAGATGCAGTTGCAACATCAGTATACATCCTCAACTGTAGCCCCACCAGTGCACTGGAAAATATGACTCCTTATGAAGCTTGGAATGGAAAAAAGCCTAATGTTAATCATTTCAAAGTTTTTGGTTGTTTGGCTTATGTGCATGTACCTGATCAAAATAGAAAAAAGTTAGATGCAAAGAGTGAGTTATGCATTTTTATTTGGTATAGTGAGACAAGCAAGGCTTATAAATTGTATAATCCTCTAACTAACAAGCTTATTGTCTCAAGAGATGTAATTTTTGATGAAGGGGGAGTCTATGGTCATCAAAAAGGCCATTGTTGATAATGATCATGAGCAGCCAACTAATGTTTTTGTAACTAGTGGCTTACCTCCACCAAGTAGCCCTTCATCAATTTCTTCAACATCAAGTTCAAGTCCAACTTCTTCTCCAAGTTCTACAAGGAAGGTAATATGATTGAGTGATATTTATGAGAGGAGTGCAAATAAAGCACATGAAGAAGGCCCAATAGGTGAGATAGTCAATTTTTCTTTATTAGCCAATTCGGAATTTGAACCATCATGTTTTGAAGATGCATGTACTAATGATGTTTGGATGCAAGCCATGCAAGAAGAGATGGATTCCATTCAAAATAATGACACTTGGAAGTTGACAGAGCTTCCACATGACAAGAAAAAGATTGGCACCAAATGGGTCTATAAGACTAAATTTAACAGTGATGGGGGTGTTGAAAGACACAAAGCAAGATTAGTTGCTAAAGGATTCACACAGAAGTATGGAATTGATTATGAAGAGACATTTGCACCAGTAGCAAGACAGGAGACCATTAGAATGTTGATTTCATTAACAGCTCATAAAAAGTGGAGCATACATCATATGGATGTGAAAAGTGCCTTCTTGAATGGGTACTTAGAAGAGGAAGTATATGTGGAGCAGCCACAAGGTTTTGAAGTGGAAGGAAAGGATAATAATGTCTACAAGTTGAAGAAGGCTTTGTATGGCCTCAAGCAAGCACCAAGAGCATGGTACGCAAGGATTGATGGATACTTTCAGGAAAATGGCTTCTAGAGAGGTAAGAATGATCCTACCCTTTACTACAAACAAGAAGGTATTGATATTTTAATCATAAGTTTGTATGTTGATGATCTATTGTATATGGGTAGTAGTTCTAAGATGAATGATAAATTCAAAGCTGCTATGCTGAATGAATTTGAGATGAAATATCTAGGCATCATGAAATATTTTCTAGGAATGGAGATTTATCAAGGTAAGGATGAGATATTCATTTGTGAGACAAAGTATGCACATGATATGCTAAATAAATTTGATATGATTGATTTTCATCCATCCCCTACTGCAAGTGCTCATGGAGAGGTGTTATGTAGAGATGATGGTGCTGAGTTAGTTGATGAGAAAACTTACAGAAGTATTGTGGGGAGCTTGATATTTCTAACCCACACAAGGCTTGATATTACATATTCAATTTCACTTGTTTCAAGATATATGACAAATCCATCTGAAATACATATGAAGGTAGCCAAGAGGATTTTAAGGTATGTGAAAGGCACTCTAAATTTTGGTATTCATTACTACTCTTGTGAAAAATTCAATCTTGTTGGATTTAGTGATTCAGATTGGGGAGGTAGTCTTGATGACCGCAAGTCCACATCTGGAAATTTTTTCTCTTTTGGTTCTAGTTTGATTACATGGAGCTCAAAAAAACAAAGCATTGTTGGCCTCTCATCTACAGAAGCGGATTATGTTGCACTTACCTCAGCAGGCACACAAGCTCTTTGGCTCAGAAAATTTTTGGAAGAAATTGGAGAAAAACAAGTTCAGCCTACCGTGATTTATTGTGATAATGTAAGTGCCATCAAGTTAGCAAAGAATCGAGTTCATAATAGCAGGACAAAACATTTTGACCTGAAATATCACTTCATTAGAGATTTGGTGCAGAAGAAGGATATTGAATTAAAGCATATAAATACTCAGCATCAACTAGCAGATATCTTCGCCAAAGCAGTGGCAAAAGATCATTTTTTGGCAATAAGAGATAAGATAGTAAATCCTCATTAATCATTAAGGGGGGTTGTTGGAAATAATGCTTAATTAGTTATGTAATTAGCTGACAAAGTAGCGAGCAGATTTTGTGTTCACAACAAAATTAAAGCACCAGATTGTTAGGGTGGTCAGTGTTGCTCGAAAGTGCTGTAAATTAGCTATAATGTCACTAGATTTGTTTTAGAGTTGATTTTAGTAATAGTTTTACTATATAAGAATGTAGTTAACAATTGAATTAGACATATAAGATTTGCAACATTTTTTAGCTCACACATTGACTGTGGTTTTTTAATTGTTTTATCTATATTTTTTTTGTATTGTTATCGATAGTACTGTTGGCTTCTCAATTTGCTTAAATAATTTATTTCATATTCAAAAGTTATAACAAAAGTAAATTGCACCCAGAAAACATATAAAAACAACAAAAGCAAAAATAAAATAAACTACACATTCTCACATACAATCACACTATTACCTAAATAATTAATCAATATCTCATACATAGACTCACAAATCTTAAACCTAAAATCACTATCTATTATCCAAATAGTTGGCGACACATCACATATACAGACTTACAAAATTTTAAATTTTCTAAACCATAAACATCTAATATACCAAAATATAAACAATAACGCATATAATAATAAAACCAAGTAACAACACTAACTAAAATTTATATAACTAATCAATCAAACAAATCACAATTCTAAGCACTCTATGATTCTAACATAAAAATCGACTACTTATTATGCACCTTCCAATCTAATGCGAAACATCGCAATCTGCGCGGTTTCTCATCAAACATAATGGTAAGCATAACCATTACATTCTGCGCATTCTTCTCATCAGATACACCTACACCCGTTATCGTGTTTCAATAATAATAATCGCGTGTGCTTCAGTAATTGAGCTTTCTTAGAGTATATTCCAATAACTTTATAGCTTATGGATAGCTTTCGAATTGTCTATGTATTCAATGTTTTGCATCTTCAACTAACCGGCAATGAACTCTGTGTTTGCTTGTTGTATTCTGCTTTGAGTAACATTGACAGTTGCATCCTCATCTGACAAAAGAACTTCATATGAATCTGCAGATGACTCTAACGCTGGCCAATCTCTAGTGGGTTGCAGACTCATCATGAATATCACATCATATTTGGACACAGCCTCACATTGAAATTTTCCTTTTGAAAAGTCTCCTGCGCTTCAAAGTGGTGAATTTAAAGATTATTTAAAGCTCTAATAATCACATAGGCTGCCCGAAAACGAGGGAGAATTTAGAGCAGCCTGAAGGACTGCAATCACCAACCTAATTGCGGATTTGTTTGGTTATTAAAAACTGGTTAATAAACGGTCTACAAAATCACATTCCAACGAATGTTAGATTCTGGTTGGTGTTTTTAGCAGTTGGAAAACATTGATAAATCCAACCACTTAGAACCTAGTATTTAAATCTAGAGACCAGATAGCTTCCTGGAAAATCCACCAACTCCAGAAACTTATCCCCCCTCCCCTTGAAAACCCCCTCCCCCTCTTTGGTAATCAAATCATGTGTGTTCAGTGTTTTGTATTCATTTCTGAGTTCATGCGCTCTCTGCTTTGGTATCAGAGAAAGGTGAGAGTGCGAGATTGTTGGAGCAAGGTGAGAGTGTAAGATGGTTGAAACTGTTTGAGAGTGCTGTGTGCAGCAGTCCGTGAAAAACTGCTGTGAGTGAAACTGCTGTGTGAGTTGTACTACTTTGAGAGTTTTGCTGCACAGGTGCTGGAGGAGACTGCAACCGGAGATACCTTCTATTGCAGAGAAGTTTCAAAAAGTTTGTTCTGTTCTAGAGAGAGCGTGAAACCCATGTGAGAAATCACTACATCCACAGAGTCTGTGTTGAATGAAACAAAAGGGGCCGAGGACCAAGAGTTAGTAGCTGCAGAGGACCAAGAGTTCGCAGTTGTAGATCTTGTCCATGCCGAAATGGTAGTTGTTGCAACCAATAAAAAAAAGAGGGGTATATTTCCAAATAGTTTCATATGTATAATGCATGATCCTTGTGGATTTTCAGTACTAATCATATATTGCAAGGGTTAAATCTTGAATGTTTTTTTCATCTTTATTAACCCAAGCTTCTAGTTTAAAATTTGAAGAGTAGTTATAGAGAAGTCTTTTGGTTGCAAAGCAAGATCAAGGAGAAAACATTGGTACATAAAAGACTGAGTGTTGCGCAAGTTTTGATAAGAATCAGGTGTAGTCAGCTTATTCTTCAGCCATTTGTTAGCCAAAGATTTTTATTTCCAAAATGAAGTTGTTGTAATCCAAAACAAGCTAGTGGGGCCAATATTTTTGGTTTTAAGTTATTTCTTCAAAGTGAGTTAGGCAAATGTTTTAAAAAGTTTTATTTTTTTTTAGAGATATTTAAAATATTAAACAAAGGGTTCATATTTGTGAAAATTAGTAAAATTTTTTTGGTGATTAGTATGGTGAAAATAAGTAACATCGCTAATGTATTGGCAGAATCTTATTTATTTGGTTTTAACAAGCTAGCTGGTGAAAATTATGCAAACTGGAAGTTTAAGTTGCAGACTTTGATGGAAGGCAACAATACATGGGCGATTGTGTCTCGAGGTGAAGTTAAGCTAGTGTCCTCTCAAGCCACACACGCTGCAATTCAAGATTGGGAGAGACAAGGAAAACAAAGGAAAGGTGCTTTTGCAAATGACGGTTAAGTACAACATTATCCCACACATTAGAGAGTGCAAAACATCCAAGGAGACATAGAACACTCAAAAATTTGTATGAGACGAAGACTACGAATCGAATATTGTATTTAAAGAGTAAACTTCTTTCAATTAATATGGAAGAAAATGAAAGCGTTAGTGATTTTATTTCTAGAATTAAAGCTCTAGTACATACTTGGTTACTATGACATTAAATGGAATGCTTCATGAATATAAAATGTTTATCACTCATCTTTCAGCTAGAGAGAAGGCTCTTAATTTTGATGAGTTGGCAGGTATTAAAGCTCTAAAGGATAAATTAGGTGACATTGGTGAATCAATATCTAGTACATACTTGGTTACTATGACATTAAATGGAATGCTTCATGAATATCAAATGTTTATCACTCGTCTTTCAGCTAGGGAGAAGGCTCTTAATTTTGATGAGTTGGCATGTATACTTATGCAGGAAGAAGAGTGGAGAATAAGCCTTAAACAAAAATCTCTCAATTCAGATTTGGCATTGATGGCCAAAGGGAAGCAATCCTTCAAAGGAAAACTGTGGGAGAAAAATAAAGGCAAAAAGCCACACGTAAAATCATTTAGGGGTACATCATTACCAAGGAAAAATGCCAAACCAAGTAAAGATGATGTGTCTTATTACTGAGAAAAACCTAGTCATTTTGCTAAGAACTGCATGAAAATAAGGTCCGATCAATTTAGAAAAAGAATTGACTTGGTTACAATGACATTAAATGGAATGCTTCATGAATATCAAATTTTTATCACTGGTCTTTCAGCTAGAGAGAAGGCTCTTAATTTTGATGAGTTGGCAGGTATACTTATGCAGGAAGAAAAGTGGAGAATAAGCCTTAAACATAAATCTCTCAATTCAGATTTGGCATTGATGGCCAAAGGGAAGCAATCCTTCAAAGGCAAACTGTGGGAGAAAAATAAAGGAAAAAAGCCACACATAAAATCATTTAGGGGTACATCATTACCAAGGACAAATGCCAAACGAAGTAAAGATGATGTGTGTTATTACTGTGAAAAACCTAGTCATTTTGCTAATAACTGCATGAAAATAAGGTCCGATCAATTTAAAAAAAGAAGGCATTCACGAAATTATGTTGATAGAGATGAATCAATTAGTCATGACTTTAGCAATCTTAAATTGTTTGTGTCCAATGCTGCTTTATCCGTAGAAACTAATGATGATAATGCTTGGTTTATAGATTCTCGTGCATCAATCCATATGTCATGCAAAAGATATTGGTTTGATACTTATCATGAAATTAATAATGGTGGACACATCTATTTCGGAGATAATAGATCACATGAAATTAAAGGATATGGTGATATAAGTGTTATGATGCCTAACAGACAAGAAAAAAAATTCAAAATGTGGTGTATGTTCCACGATTAAAGAAGAACTTAGTTTCAGTCTCTATTATCACGGATCAACATTTAAAAGTTGAAATTGTGAAATCACATTGTTTGGTAGAGGATGTGTAGGACGAGTACAATGTTGTTGCAAAATGAATGGGAGTTGGACGCTTATACAAGTTGGATGTAATGAAGAATGGGCATCAAGCTTTGGCATCAATAGGCATGTCAACTATAGATCTTTGGCATCAAAGGGATGGACACTTAGATCATAATGACCTAATGTTACTACAAAAGAAAATCATGGTATAAGGTCTTTCAATTATTAAGGGTGAACACTTTGAATGTGAAGGTTGTGCACTAGGAAAACAACATAGGGAAGAATTTCCTGTGCATGAAAATAGAAGAAAACGTGAAATACTCGAACTAGTGCATACTGATGTATGTGGTCCAATGCAAACTAAGTCATTTGGTGGAGCATATTACTTTCTTATATTTATTGATGATAGCACTATATACACCTGAGTGTACTTTATAAGGAACAAAAGTGACGTGTTTGAATACTTTAAAGAATTCAAGAGTATGGTTGAAAAGAAAACATGAAAGAGCATTAAAATTCTTTGATCACATAAAGGTGGTGAGTACACTTCAGGAGCTTCTATCAAATATTGCAAATAAAATGGAATTATACAACAATTTACACTACGACATACACCTCAACAAAATGGAGTAGCTGAGAGAAAGAATAGAACATTAGTTGAATGTGCTCATAGTATGTTAAAAAGTAAAGGGCTTTCTAATAGTTTTTTGGCTGAAGCCCTTAATACATTTGTATATCTTAAAAATAGAAGCCCCACTAAGTATCTTGAGCACAAAACACCGTTTGAAGTATTTTATTGTTTTAAACCTTAAGTTAGTCATTTAAGGATATTTGGATGCAAGGCCTTTGCTCATATTCTTAAAGAGTATAGGAGAAAGTTAGATGCCAAAGCCATGAAATGTATTTTTATTGGATATTTCACTCATCAAAAAAAATATAAAATGTATGATCAAAGTAATCACAAGGTCTTTGCTAGTAGAGATGTTATATTTCATGAAAAAGTAGACAAACAAATAAAAGAAGATGAACATAATATATGGCAGTGTCCTTGTGAATGCTTTAAGGAAGAAGAAGAAGTTGTGGAATCAACTCAAGTTCAAGAACTCATGAATATTCCAAAAGACACATGAGTAAATCAAAGTCCACAAAGAAGTGATGTAGGCACTCCACATAGAAGAAAAGGAGAAGGTACTCCACAAAGTAATGAACCTCTATGAAGATCAACATGAAAAATTCAAGCCCCCATCCAGTATAAAGATTATGCTTTAATGTCTCAAGTAATGACTATTTTTGGGCCCTTAAATTATGAACAAGCCAAAAATCATAAAGAACGGATGAAATCTATGAAAGAAGAATATGACTCTATAATGAAAAATGAAACTTGGGAATTAACAGAATTACCTAAAAATAAAGTCCCTATAGGATCAAAATTGTTGTACAAGACAAAATTTAACGCATGGTAGCATAGATAAGTATAAGGCAAGATTGGTTGCAAAAGGTTATTCACAAAAAGAAGGTATAGATTATGAAGACACCTTTGCTCTGGTTGCAAAAATGAATAAAATCAGAATAATGATAGCATTGGCAACTAAATATGATTGGACGCTACATCAATTAGATGTAAAGTCAACTTTTTTAAATGATGACAGAAAAGAAGAGATTTATCTTGTTCAACAAGAAGGATTTGTAAAGAAGGGTCAAGAACATCTTATATGCAAGTTAAAAAAGGCCTTATATGGACTAAAACAGGCCCCTAGATATTGGTATGAGAAAATCGACAAATTCTTCTTTCACCAAAGATTTAAAGAAAGTAAAAATGATCCTAATTTGTATGTCAAGACAGATAGAAATGGGGATATAGTATTACTCTATATATATGTTGATGATCTAATAATAACAAATAGTGCTCATAAATTATTTGCAGATATAAAAATAAAGTTATCACAGGAATTTGAGATGAAGGAACTTGGTGAGATACACTATTGTCTAGGTCTTGAAGTATAGAGAGATGATGGAAGAACTTTAATCACACAAAGCAAATATACAAATGAAGTATTAAAAAGATTTCATATGAATGGATCTAAAGTAGTGAGTAACCCATTGGAACAAAATATCAAATGAAGAAGTGATGATGGAACAAAAGAGGTGAATGGAACATTGTATCGACAATTAGTGGGATGTCTGAATTATCTCACTACCACTAGACTAGACATCAGTAAGTATACTTAGTCAATTCATGGCTAAGCCTCATGAAAGCCATTGGATAGCTACAAAAAGGGTCCTTCGATATTTAAAAGGAACTATCAATTTTGATATTGAATATAGTAATGCTTGTAATGTTGAATTGACAGGTCATTGTGATTCTCATTGGGCTGGAAATCCAAGAAATCCACCATAGGATACATCTTCAATATAGGATCAGGAGCTATATCATGCAGCAGTAAGAAACACACAATAGTTTCCAAGTCATGAGCTTAAGCATAATATAAAGCATTATGTAGTGGCACCTATGAAGCTATATGGCTTAGAAAAATACTTGAAGATGTTGGTGAAGGTCAACAAGAACCTACACTCATCAGATGTGATAATATAAGCACCATCAAACTGGGGAACAATCTTGTATGGGAGGCAAGGTCAAAGCATATAAACACACAATATCATTTTGTAAAATAAAATGACCAATCAAAATAAATTTCTCTAATATACTGTAATACAAATGAGAATGTAGCTGACATATTCACTAATGCTCTTGGGAAGACAAAATTTGAGTTTTGTAGAAGTATGTTATGTGTTGTAGAAAATCAAGATTATATTGTAAGCCTAGTTGAGACTTAACCAACAAGCGTGACAATTAACAATTTGTTTACAGTTTCTTATATATTGTGCTATATTATACTCGACATATGGTTGGATTTTAAGGTGGAGTGTTGGAAAATATTGATAAATCCAACCACCAACATTAAATGCAGAACTTAACATCTTCTAGAAAATTCAGGGAATAGCTCCCTCTAGAAACCACCAAATCTAGAAACCTCTCCTCTATGTATAAAAACCCTCTTTGGCAATCAAATCAAATATGTGTTCCGTGTTTTGTGTTGAGAAAAGTGTTCATTTCTGAGGTCATGCGCTCTCTGATTTTAGCTTCATCAAATATTGTCGGGTTTATTGCCCGTTCTTTTTCCTTGACAAAAGAACCGAAAAACGCCATTGCATGTTGCTAAAGACTTTCTTCGGCATAGCCATCCCCGCTGCAGAGGGTATTGTTATACGTAGTATTTAAGTTTATTAAAAAGTAAAAAAAGATAAAATATGTTAATAATTTCGAGTCAAATAAATTTCTCTGGGTCCCTTTTTTGGTTGAGAAATCGACTTTGCAAAAGAAAAAACTCGTTCGATAACGTTCAAAGTTTCCCTGAGATGCTCAAGATAATCCTTCTCTGTATTCAAATAATTTTCGTCTTTCGTATGTTGGATAAAGCTGTTTCTCACAAGCTCAGCTAATTGGTTTTCACTCTTAAATCGTTGATTTTACTCTAGCTTTTTTTTTTTGGGTTAAGGTTCTCATGTGTTTTTGCACAACGTTATGTAAATTAAATTATTGATATATTTTTAAAGTATCAGATATTAAAATTTTTATTATATACATAATTTATTAAAGTTAAATACACTAATTAAATTAAATTTTATTTTAAATTAAATTATTATTAATTATAAAAATTATATATATCCAATATAAATAATATTCTTATTATAAAGATTTAGAATATTTTATTATGGATATTTTTTAATTTATCAAGGTTTTGATTTCAGCTTAGGTGGATGAGGATTGGTTAATTTTTATTTTATTTTTTAATTGATATGCAATATTTAATAATGAAATTTTTATCACAATAGTTGTTTTTGTTATATATTGATGAAGCTTTTGGTTATATCGACCACATTAATCTTTTTAATGTGGTTGTGCTAGTATGTAAATAGGTTATCATAACTCACTTCATATGAAATTTGTTCATAATAGAGCATGTCAGTGTCACTTGCATCAGTGTGTTAACTCATTTGTGTCTATTATCTAGGAAATTGTTTAAGTTTATTTGGTTGGTTGTGTGATTCCTTCCAAGTAGTACTCCTATATTGGTTCGTGTTTGAGATATTCTCTCAATTAAAAGACTATGTGTGAAAGTTAGTTTTTCTATATTTAGAACACACTCCCCATATTTATATGTACTATTATTTAACCAATGTGAACTATGTTGTGTTTGTTTTTTAACTTTGTGTTAGTAGAGCCTAACTTTGACCTACCCCATCATGGGACGACCCTTGGGGGCATAAGAAGCAAAGTCTTGTGCAATGATGTTTTTTCATTTCTCCATCATTTAAACTTTGGATGATTTCACTTCTCAAGAATTATATTTAAATATTAACATGACCTCGTCGATAGGAACCATCACTATATGAACACCCATTGTAGCTTGACGTTTATTGCATGGTAGTTGCATTTAGGGTAGAGGTTATTTTAACTATTGAAATAGGAAAGACAAGGCAAGATGCCTTGGCAAAGACATATGAAGAGGTCCTAGAAGAAAAGGTTCTTATTGTGAGGGTTGTGTTCTAAGTTGCCAAAAAATTGGAACCAACTAAAATGGTTCATTATCGTGGCGAAGAGGAAAAATCTGATCTTCTCTCAAGTTTAAATAATAGAAATACATAATGATCAAAATCTAAACATTAAAGATAATCACAAATACTTTATAAGATTTTAATATTTATCATTAGATAAAAGATATTTATATTTTGTTGACAAAATAATATATATACAATATTTATAATGATAAACTAATTTTAAAATATATATTATTAAAATATATTAATAAATTAAAAAGACTAATGGTTGCATACAAATGTAATGTATAATAAACACTATACCAACTAACTATAAAAAAAATGAGAATATATGTAGATAATTACTATTTAAAGACGTTATTTATATTCATATCTTCTAAGTTTATTATTTATTGTATTGTTAATATTTGATAACTATATATTATGTAATATTATTATTTAAAATATATTTTAATACTTTATGTAAATTGTGTTTTAAGCATCATTATTAAAACAATATACCATACCTAATGTTTATATATTTCTATAGCTCTCTATATATTATAACTCCTTAATATATTCTATACTTCCATATACATAATAATATTATAATATATTAATATATATATATATATATATATTAGGAAATGTTATTATATTTCTATTTTTATATACAAAGGGTAATATTTTTAAATATTGAAATATTTTAAATCATAAATATAATTATAAATTATGTTTTATAGAAAGTAGATGATAAAATAAAAGATGTTAAAATTCAAACTCGATAAAAAAAGAAGTGTGGGAATCTAACTCTTACTTAATTTTCAATCATCGTCTCTCTTGAGATTATTCACCTTCTTCTCATTCTCGATGGTGATCAATCTTAGCAATGACCTAGAAATCCTCAATAGAGACGTGGCATTTGGATTTCTTAGCATGATCAACTAGAGATGAGGACTAGGACTGATTATGCTTAATGCCGGTTGTGTGCTCCTAAATTCTCTGGTTGATGGAGTGACTAGTCTCCGCAATGTAGGTAGTCCCACACGAGAAAGGGATTAAGTAAGCATCTTTAATGTTTTTGATGTCTTTGACGGATCTAAGGGAACACTGAATGCTGTCAAGAAGCATGAAGGCGACGAAGACCTTCTTCTTCTTCAAACTATGACAAATCTTGTTAGTGGTCTCATGGATGAATGGAAGATAAAAATTGGTAACCTATTGTAGGTAATTTACTAGCTTTTTAAAAATATCTAAGAACTTGATGTTTTGTATAATGATATTTTCCCATCATCCAAGTGACTCTCATTAGAAATCCTCAAAGCATGGGTAGCCATTGTGTTAAGAACTATGAATGTTTGCACCAAATTATGATAAGAAATGACATGAAGATATTTTTTGTGTGAGTATTTGTATGAAAAACATTGTGCAACATGGAAACATCTCCCATCCTAGATACAAGAACATCAAGGAAAGGAAGGATACCATCTACCTGAACTTCCTTTGTGAATGTAATGGAATCAAATTGAGAATTAAGGTGCTGAACAAACAAGTCTAACTTGTCCTTACCATGTGCCAAAATGATGGAGGTATTGTTGATGAACCTCTTCCAAAGCTTAGGGTGGAATTGAGAAAAATCATCCTTGGTTTAAAAATATTACATGAACAAGTTAGCAACTAATGTGGAGCACGGAGAACCCATGACAACTGTAGAAGTTTGTTCATAAAATTAAGTGTGGAAGCTTAAAAATGTACAGGTTAGGTAGATACCAACGAATTTGGAAGTGGCATAGTCAATAATTTGATTGATAACATTTAAAGCCTCATTATTAGGTATTTTGTATAAGGAGAGACATTGTTAAAGCTCATGAAAATATTTGTAAGATCTAGCTTAGTATGCTTTAGCTCGTTAACAATGGATGTAGTGTCTCTAATATAGGACTATGTGAGGCTAACAAGGGGCTTGAGTTTGTGAGCTAAGCATTTAGTGGGAAGATAAATGGGCCCACCTATTGTATTGACAATTGATCTTAGCGGCGGCCCATACTTATGTCTATTGGGGAGCCCATTGATCCTTGGGGTGAGTAGGTTGCTCTCAATAATATTTTTCTGAGGGGATTAAGGGTACTACTAGATCTAGTAGCACAAGAGACCTCTTTCGAGATCTTTTTAATAGCATTCTTATTGAGATTTTATTCGCTACTACTCTTAGAGAGGTGATCTATCATTATTATCACATTTTCAACTTTATCTTAGATTACAAGAGACCCACATTTATCATCTTTTAGAAAAAAAATATTCAGTTTATCATTTAAGGATTTAAGGGTTAAGAACTAAGGTTTGCTAATGTTACTCTTGGGAGGTCTAGATTTCTTAACAACAATAGTGCACTGCTATCTAATAACTTCCTTAACGTTTTTAGGTGGGTCTTTAATCCTATATTTAATGTTACAAAAATTTTCTTCAATAGGGATTTTTCTTGTAGCTAAGACAAAATTTAACCCTTTTTCCAAGATTTGATAAATTAGAGGGTTGAAATTCATACTCGATAAATTGACAACTTTTTTATTTAACAGATGAGAGATAAAATTATAATTAAGAGGATTGAGGACCATTATAACATTTTGTGTTACATTTTCTAGGGAATTTGTTGAGGACTATACATACGAAACCAAGAATTAAAATAAAAGAAGGGTTCCTGCAATGTACTTGGTGACCTAGAATGACATGGATTCTTAATGCCAATGAAAAATTATTCTTCAATATCCTCCACTATCTCCTTTTAGATAGTTTTTAATCTAGGTAATCAGGGACAATATTGTATGGAATGATCCTTCTCACATGTGTTTCATCTTTTAAAAGGACATTCCCTTAAAGGTTATTTCTTTCTGCACCTAGAGAAAAATATAGGTACAACTTTCTCTACTTGCATGTGTTTTTCCTTTCAATGCAACATATCAAATTGAGAGGGTGTAATATCCCTCCATTATTTCAATATTGTTTTGATTAAAGTTGTGGAAAATCCATGAAAAACTATTGGAATGATGATGTAAATGAATCATTTTTAGTAAATAAATAAATAGAGGGCATGTACATAAGAATGGGACACTTAGAAACAAGATTTTTTTCCAAAACAAAAGAATATAATCTCATAGGTAAATGAGATTGGATAGTTCATTCGTCATAAAGTTTTTACATAACACTCTACATAAAATTAATGGATAGGAGAGAAAGATCCATTAAGCTTCTTAGCTCGAGAAAGATGTTAATCTTGGAAAAAAAAATATAAACTCACAACAGGGGAGAAACGAAAAGTTTTATGGAAAGGCCTAGGCAAGTGGATAAAAATATCCAGAAAAGTGAGATGCAACTAAAGGAAACCTTATCATAAAATAAAACTAAAAAATAGTTATTGAATCGATCAAAAAGAGGTTGTTGATACCCAAGCAAGAGCTTCTCAGCACGGGTGTGAATTGGAGGAATACAGTTCTAGGATGGGCGGCGATAGGTGTGGAATTCCTAAGTATCCCTGTTGTTAAATTTATTGTCTCATTCATTATTTTATCTTCTCATTGGTATTGGTTTTATATGAATGTTGTATGAGTTATTAGTGGTATAGATATAGTTCTATGAAACCTGATGTAACATAGAAAGGGAAGTAATTCATGAACTGAAGTATGATTCTGTGAATAAAAATGTGGAAACTATTAGACAAATTATTTTACTATTATACTTAAGGGCATGCATCATACTGTACTAAAATTTAGTGATATGAAATAGAATGTTGATATTTTAATAAGTATATCCATTTCAATGTTAGTGGGTTTGAATGTAACTTACATAAAAGAAGAAAATCCTATACTTGTTTGATTTTGTTGCTAACACAGAGAAAGTTAGGAACTAAATATATGTTTAGTACTCTGAGTGTGGCAATTAGCATGTATGGGATCTATCTTATTTCCCTTTATAAACTATGTGTCTAAGAGATCATTACTATATGTAGGACAAATAACTTTTGATAGGTATACTGATAGGAAACTGATTTCATTGGGGGATAGCCAAGGACATTGGCAGAATTGCTCATAAATGAATTAGTGGAACTCTGTAATATAAAGACCAGAAATATATGGTCATGTGGTTACTAGAATGATGAAAATTAAAATATTATCCACATTTACTTGTCAAAGCGTCAAGCAATGAAAACCAAGTTCGGTTGAGAAAACGAAACACATAAAACTTTGTAAAATAATAATAGAGCTTATTTTGAACTAAATACTAATTATGTTATAGGATAAGATGTTGATCTCATTTTAAGATTACTCATTGTAGCCTATTCGAAAGGAAAGGAGTAAAATAGACAAATATTTTTCAAAATTAGGTTAAGAAACATTTAGCATCTAATACAAATATACATGGCTAATTTAGTGACCTTACCTATGTAAAATGGCTATCATTCCCTTGTGTTTACACAAAAATAATGACTGCCAAGATTGAAACAAATGAGAACTTCTGGAAGGAAATAAATAATACATGTGGCATTTGTTGTGACATCATAGCCATTTGTAAATATAAACATATGTGGCTACATATATGAAAGTAACTAACCATATCATTGACATTACAACAACTATGAAACCAACCATTTAGTTTAATGGGTACAGAAGATAGAGTTATAAAACTTAAATATCTAAAAATACAGATTAATCTCTCGATAAGATTATACCTCAAAAATTCCTCGAGTAGCCTATAATCAAATTACATCTAGTTAATACAATATAACCTTACTAATTTTAAAGAAATTAATTGTTTGTATCCACGACTTGATAGAAAATGCACCATTTCAGCGGAATTGTAGTTATTATCCCAATGTATAAGGTTGCGCTCATGGTTATGAGGGACAACCTTAGATTGATCCTGGAAGCAATAGCAGAATCCATTATAGCTATGATGTACTAATAAAATTACTATTTGACTAAGCACCAAAAAATATTGAAAATGTATGTTGCTCATACATGGTTTACACCAGAGGAATGCATATAAAAATAATATCTTCCACGAAGGAGATGGTGCAATGCATCATTAAGAGTATCAGAGAAAGTAGGGACACCAACCTAGGAGCCTATTGTAGTGGCTACAACCACCCTCCAAAATTTTCCTTAGCTTCATTTTGGAGCCTCCATACCAATCTTTCACAACAGTTTGTTTTGCTTCATCAAGTACATAAGCTTCAATGATTTTCTTATAGAAAGAAAGCCTATCCATCAGAGCTTGTTGTGCTTCCCTCAGACGTTGTTTTTCCGGACTCGGTCCAATTGCAGGCTGAGAGCCCCCCTTAAAAAATTGCGGAATTCTGGAGGGCAACCAGCCTTCCGTCAAGAATTTTCGTGATTCCATCTAGAAGCCTGCTGGGCTCCAAAATTGCACAGTTCTTCCACTAACGATTCATCCAGAAAATTGTGCAATTCTTCCAGTGAGGCTTCATCCAGAATATTGCATAATTCTTCCATGCAGGGATGCTCAACCTAGGAATTTATGCATTCCTAGGCAATAGTCAGCTTTTCTACCCAGAAATTCTTCAAATCTCCTCGGTAGCCAACCCAACTCGCTCACAAAAATGCACATTTTTTCCTCCCAGCTAAGCAAATTGTTGCATGTGAAGTTGAGTTGACCAATTCCACCCAGTACCAAGAAAAACTAAATTATAAGCATGGGTTGCTTCTCCCAAGGTATCATGCAGATCCATCACTTGTTTCAGGGATATGTTTTTAGTAGTTAGAGGTTACATGCAAGGAACATTTCAGAAACCTCCCATGAAGTGTTGCTCTTCCTAGATTTGTGGAATGCACATCACATCTTCGATTTTATCAAAACTCATGAACCAGACATTGTAGAGCTCATTCCTCACACCAGTCTGCAATCTCTGACATCACAAATTGCATGTAGGAGCCATTGGTAAATTTATCTCATTTGTTTTTGGGTAAGCTCACTTTCCATGTCATGTGTTGCATTACTGGTGCTTTTTGTGTTTTGCTTCAGCGGAATGTTTTCTTCTTAATTTTAGTGAGCTCTTGGAGTCATTTTCATACATACTAGTTTTTAATAGCACCATTTAACTTTTAGTTAACATCTCACTGATGTCACATGCATGAAACTATTTTTCATGAACAGTTGTTGATTCAACAACTCGCTTCACCCGCATACATGTTGTCCCATTTTCTGAATTTGTCCTTCACCGTTTGCATGCACAATAATTCACTTATTCTTACACTCAGTATCACCATGAATTCACATTCACATCCGCTTTCAATTCTCGTTAGTGAGTCTACACAGTCTCGTTCCATACTCCACCTCACCAAGAGAACATTGCAAAATCCTGAGAGGGAAGGCTTCATCTTCCTCTACGAAAATGGATATTTCTTCCTAGTGACTATCCTGTTGTTTTGCATTGCACAATTCTAAGGGACAGTTACTGCTGGCTTAAAAAATTGCCCAATGCAGTCACTGAGCATGCAACCATTTCCCGTTGAGATTGCACATTGCGTAATTCCCGCAATTAGCAGCCAGAATGGACTGTGCATGTTAGGTCCCTATACTACTAGTGTAACCCCTTATTTTTATTAGTAAAACTCTCTTATTATATTTCTGTGCCCATGTAGTCCCCATATTGTTATTATTGTGCCCCATAGAAGCCCACTATTGTTATTATTGTGCCCTTACATTATTATTGTTATGTCGGCTCTGATTATATTATGATCCCTTAGACTCCCATATATAGAAAGGAGGTCTTGTCATTTGTATTATCCAAGAATTTTTTATTCGTGAAACGTGAAGTAGGTTTCATCCTCAAAGAGGCTAAATTCTAAGGCATTGATATTTCTTTTCTATCTTTTTGTGAGCTGGTTTCATAACATTTGGTATCAAAGCTTTGGATTTTAGGGTTTCACTGCTCCAAACTGATCATCGTGGAATTTTCGCTATAACATTTTTCCTGCAATGTTTCAGAAGCTAAAAAAAACCCATTTTCCATGAAAATTCTCTAAACCTCAAGTCCAAATTTTGGGTCTTGTCTCACTATAGTTTTGGAGATACGATCTGAGGAAGTTAGGCTTTTTTCAAACTCTGGAATTCCATCCCAAATAGGTCATCATGGAATTTTCACTATAATTCTTTTACTACGAAGGTTTAGACTTTAAAAGTAAAACCCATTTAAGCAACAATTTTGGTGAAGATAAGGCCGGGATTTTAGATCTTGTATCGCTACATTTTTGGATATATAGTCAAAGACATTTAGTTTTTTTGCAGGCTCCCGAATTAAATCCTAAACAAGTGACCCTAGGAAATTCATCATAACTTTCTCTCTAAGCATCAAATTGAAATTTCATAAGATGTTGCAAAAAGAGGATGGATGGGAGCTTTTTGTGTATCGTTTTCAGGTCATAATGTTGAAACAGTGACATGTGGCACTTCGTACAAGTTCGCTCTACCTAAACAGTCTATAATCAGGTCATCGTGGGAGATTTGACATAATGCTTCGTTGCAGTATCCAATATTGATCAGACTTGCAGGGTCAGAAGGAGAACTCAGAGTGCTGCTGCAATATGTAATTCCATAACTTGGAGACCTAAATTTACAGAGTTATAGTTGTTTCAAGATCGAGCTCCTAAAATCAAGAAAGGCGATATGAGGAAGTTTGATGGGAATTATCTAGTAAATTGGATACCATAGATGGAGCAATATTTTGATTATTGGAAATAATACTGAGAAGGGGGGGTGAATCAATATTATCAAAATCTTATCAATTTATAAAAATATTTTTAGATCTGACAATTGAAACTTGCATATACCTTCCAAACTTATAATTTTATTTATTCTTCAAATGTTTGTCATTAATCTATATGTGAGAACCATAGAATAATGAGTAGGAACACAAAATAGACAGTCACACCAAGGAACACAAGATGTAAGGTGGAAACCTAATGTGGGTGAAAACCACCTGCTGCAATATGTCTCTATCTTCTTTCAATTAGAAACTTCTTCTTATAATGATTTTGCACTGGTGCAGTCTTTTACCAGTATGCAGGCTGCAACGTGCAGAGAGCTACAACCCTCTCTCATTTTCCAGCTTCTTCTGGAAGGGAGCTACAACCCCCTTAGCTCTTGTACTAGCTGAAATACTAGTACATAGGTGTTGACCTACAGAAGGCTACTACCTTCTCTTTCCTTCCAGGGACCACGTTTCATCAATTTTCAAACTGGATCCAAAACACCATGTACATGTGCATCACCCAATCTCCTTTAAACAAATAAATTCTTAGAATGCAGTAACCAGAAAATAACACCAGTAACTAGACATCAATTTAAACCCAGATCTCCATATAAAAAAACAAAAGATAGCTAAAATATATTTCAAGAAAGGTCCGCAACTTCATTGAAGGAAACCTGCGGATATTTGCACTTCTGCCGTATCCACACCTGTTTCTTCTCTAATTTTGCACACCTTCGCACTGCACTGTTGTTTCTCTCTTTAGTATATCTGACTTATAATGCTCGAGTTTCTCCTTGATTCAGATTCAACTATGTCTCACCAACCGATTATCAGAATTTCAGATCTTGCTCTTCTTAAGATTTTCAACACTTGTAATCAGCCAAATGATCTCCTTTCCTTTTTATAGGCTAGGCCTCACTCAAAACCATGGACCAAAACCATTGAGAAACAATACCACGGACCCAATACTTAGGTTCAATACTTTTGGATGCAATACCATGGACCAAAACCATAGGATCAAAAATTATCAGACTAATACCATGAACCAACCATAATATTTCCCATGTGCGTGTGCTTTTTTTGCATGAAAGTGCGTGAAATTTTCTCTGCATGAAAGTGCGTGAAAGTTTCTTTGCATGAAAGGAACTTTTCTATGCATGAAAGTGTGTGAAAATTTCTCTGCATGAAAGTGCATGAACGTTTCTCTGCATGAAAGGAACTTTTCTCTACATGGAAGTGCATGAACTTTTCTCTACATGAAAGGAACTTTTCTCTGCATGAAAGTGCGTGAACTTTGCTGCACTATAATTTATCATCTGAGATGAGTGGGTTGCTATCAAGTACAACATATGTATCATAATGCTAACAATCTCCCCCTTTGGACTTGATGGCAACAACAACCAATCACTCTCCCCCTTTGACATCAAGGGCAAAGAAGCGGACTACCATACTCCCCCTGAGTACCTGCGGAAAACTCTAAACGAACTCCCCCTTTGTATATGCTCTGTGCTGAAATGTTATCTACAAAAAGATGTTCTACAAGAAAGAACATGAATCCATACATTATAAGTAACCTTCCTATCATCAAGGCTCATACATACATCCATCTCCCATCCAAGTGGGAATACACGAGATAGACAAAACTTATTCATCCTAAGCATAGTGGGGAAACCAAAATAGGCCGTTACATGACCTTGATATGAAAAGAAGTACATGACATAGAGACAAGAACAACTATCAGCAGAATCAACCTTCAAACCAGCACACATTGATCTACTCCATTAGAAAACTCTTGAGAAATCAAACCAAGGAATTATAAGATAATGCCAACAATGCGTCACTAGAAGAATATATGCTCCCCCTGAGCCTGTCCCATATGATCTCTGATAGACCCATTCGACCCACATAGACCGACAAATGTACGTGTATCCACCTGTGTACAATAGACAAGATTCAACAGTAGGATGATGCATCAACAACCCCTAGCTTCTGTCTGAGGTATTCAAATGTCTCCCTGGGTAATGGTTTGGTGAGTACATCAGTAACTCGTTCCTTGGAGGGAACATACTCCAATTTGACCTTTTTTTCCAGCACTTGTTCCCGGAGAAAATTATACTTGATTGGTATGTGCTTGGTCTTTGAATGCATGACTGGGTTCTTTGAAATGTTGATTGCACATGTATTATCACATAAGATGGAGATAGGTGGAGTACAAGTGATTTTAAAATCCTGTAAAGTTTACATCATCCAAAGGAGTTGTGTGCAACAAGATGCAGCAGCCACATATTCTGCTTTAGCTGTAGATAAAGCAATTGAACTCTATTTCTTGTTGAACCAAGATACTAATCTGTAACCCATAAAGAATGCACCAGCACTAGTGCTTTTTCTATCATCCACACTTCCAGCCCAATCTACATCTGTATAAGCATGAAGAGTGACATCTGTATCTTTAGGATACCATAGGCCATAGTTTTGAGTTCCTTGAAGATACTTGAAAATTCTCTTTACTACCTGAAGATGAGTTTCCTTTGGATTTTCTTGAAATCTTCCAACTATTCCCACTACATGCATGATGTCTAGTCGGGTTCCCGTTAGTAGACAAGACTACCAATCATAGATCTATGGGTTGGTTGATGCACTGTTGCCGAGTAATCATTTGCGCTGAGCCTGCATCCTGTCACCATAGGGGTACATACAGGTTTCGAATCCTCCATCCCATATTTCTTCAAGATCTGCTTAAGGTACTTGGTTTGAGATAAAAAGGTACCGCCTTCATTTTTTTGGATTTGTAAACCAAGAAAATATGTCAGCTCTCTAATTAAGGGCATTTCGAATTGTTTATGCATCACCAAGGCAAAATTTTGACTTATAGCTTCTTCGTTGCTGCCAAATATGATATCGTCAACATACACAACAAGTATTAACAATTTATCATTTTCAACTTTTATATAGAGATTGCTATCTGTTGATCCTTTTGAAAAACCTTGTTGATGAAGGTATTTGTCAAGACGATACTACCAAGCCCTTGGAGCCTGTTTAAGACCATAGAGAGCCTTCTTAAGTCTGCATACAAGTTTTGGATCATTTCTAAGAATGAATCCATCTGGTTTCTCAATGTACACTTCTTATTCTAAGTCTCTATTTAGAAAGGCATATTTCACATCCATTTGAAATACTTTGAATTTCTGAAAGCTAGAGAGAGCAAGGAACATTCTAATGGCCTCAAGTATAGCAACAGGAGCAAAAGTTTCTTCAAAGTTTATTCCTTCTTGTTGAGCATACCCTTTACAAACTAGTCTAGCCTTATTTTTAACAACTTCCACATTTTCATTCAACTTGTTTTTGAATATCCATTTTGTCCCTATGACATTCTTATCTTTTGGTCTAGGAACCAACTCCCAAGTGTTGTTCTTTTCAATTTGCTCAAGTTCATCATCCATTGCCTTGACCTAGCATTCATCTTTGCATGCCTCTTTTACATTTTGTGGCTTAGTGGAGGAGAGTAATGCCAAATAGCTT
The DNA here is from genome assembly GCA_000404065.3 of Pinus taeda. Classification (NCBI taxonomy): domain Eukaryota; kingdom Viridiplantae; phylum Streptophyta; class Pinopsida; order Pinales; family Pinaceae; genus Pinus; species Pinus taeda. Next base: position 109,679 of record APFE030881118.1, on the reverse strand, counting down.
GAAGCTTCTGCTATTGCTCTTCTTGTTTGTATACCAGCCTGTTTCTGCCCCAGAATCTGAAATTCTCGATGATTCTTCTGAACGTACTTGGATGGATTCTTTTCTTCTATCCTTATCTGTTCTTTTGGTGCCTCATTGTTCTCTTCTTCTTCATCATGAATCTGATTGGATGTAGATGGATAGTCCTCTTCATCTTCGAAATCTTTAGATCTTACCTAACTAGGAGTGTTTTCATCTTCATCAACCACCACATCAATACTTTCAACAATTTTTCCAAGCCTTTTATTGTAACAATTGTATGCTTTGTTGTGGGGAGAGTAACCGAGAAGAATGCCTTCATCTGCTCTGGGTTCAAACTTGCCAAGATTTTCATCAGTATTCTTGATGTAGCATTTACTCGCAAAAATTTTGAAATTTTTTACCAAAGGAGTCTCACCATACCAGAGCTCATGACGGGTTTGATTGTTGTTCACTCAAACATTCGTTTTGTTGAGAATAACAGCTGCAGCAAATGCGGCTTCACCCCAGAAAGTTGCGGGAGTTCCAGACTCATCAAGCATAGCATGAACCATTTTTTGAACCATTCTGTTCATCCTTTCTACTACTCCATTTTGCTGAGGAGTCCTGGTTGTAGAGAATTCTCTTCTTATTCCATGTTCTTCACAAAAATCAAAAAATTCATTCGAGGTAAACTCCCCACTTCTATCAGATCTGATGCATTTAATTTTGTGATCTGATTCATTTTCAACCAAAGCTTTGAAGGATTTGAATTTTCCGAAGGCTTCATCTTTGTGCTTCATAAGTCCTATCCAGACCATCCTTGAATAGTCGTCAATGAATAATATAAAGTATTCTTCTCCCCGAGGTGACCTTTTCCTAGACGGACCACATACATCAGTATGGACAAGCTCAAATGGCTTGCTAGCTGATCCTTCCTTCTCAGGGAAGTTAGTTCTGGTTTTCTTACCAAACTGACGTGACTTGCATATTGTATTGTCTGGAATGATGTCTGGAAGACCATGAACTGCCTGGTATTTGGATGCTTTCCTTATTTGTGAGAAGCTTAGATGCCCCAATCTCTGGTGCCATAGCCAGTTTTCATCATTCTTGCTTAGATAACATTGATGTTGTCCTTCTTTGAATATGTACAAATTATTTGGAGTTCTTATGCCTTTGATCACTGTTTTTCCTGTATCAAGATCACGAACACTACATCCATTTGATCGAAATATTACCTCTGTTCCTTGATCGCACATCTGACTGAAACTCAATAGATTATGCTTTAAGCCATCAACATACATAACATTTCCTGCTTTGACATTTTCTTTTAAAAGAACAAAACCTTTACCTTTTATGAGTGCAAGGGTGTCATTTCCAAATGAGACCTTCTTCTCCTTCTCCAAGGCACTATATGACTGAAGTTTTTCTTTATCACCTGTCATATGTTTCGAACATCCACTATCGATGTACCATTGATTTTCTTTCCCTTCCGCATATAAGGCTATACCACATCTTTCTGGTTGTAATTCTTTCATTCTCCATGTTTTGACATTTGAGGCTTGCTCCTTCTGAGTTATCTGCCGAAACCTGCTCCTGCATTCAGAATCTTCATGACCAAAATTATTACAAATAGAACATTCTATTTCATTTTCAAAAGTAGAAAAGTTATTGTAAGTCCTTTTCATGATCCCAGTCATACTCCTTTGTTTTTGAGTTTCTCTAGTCATGATAGTTTTGTAGGAAACACACTGAGCTGCTTTGTGTCCAAAGTTGTGACAAGAGAAACATTGACCATTGAAGAAATTCTTGCGATTATCAACCCTGCGGACCGAATGATTGTAGTTTTCATTGACATCCATTCTTGAGGCAAATTGAGAATGATTTACCTGTGGTTTGTTGTAGCTTCTGTTTATCCTTGAAGCAGATTGCCCTTGATTTACTTGGTGATCTCTGTTCATTCTTGAAGAAAAATGTCCCTGATTTACCTAGTGAGCAGCATTGTGCCTTTGCTGTCGATTTTCAATTTGTTCACTTCTCCTTGCTGCATCAATATAACTTTTGGAGGTGGATGGCTTCTGTGCTTGAGATGCTTCTTCATTATATCCCAGACCTGTCTTGATTAGTGGAGAACGCTACACTTTGATAATCTCATCTAATGTTTCAGATCCTTTTAACAAATCTAAGATTAAGAGCTTTAGTTTTCTCAATCTCTTTTCTAAGTTTCACTATTTCACATTCTAACTTTTCATGATGTTTTTCACTTTCAGCTAGTTGTAATTGCAGAGTATCAATAATCATATTTTTCTCTTCTAAACAAATTTTGAGTTTAGAAATATCTTCATAAAGACCTTTTTCATCTATAGCATCCATGAAATCATCATCTTCAAAATCCATTAAAAGTCTATAATTATTACGTCGTTCATCTTCATCACTATTTGAGCGTCCATCACTGTCTTCATGAGTGTAGTAGCTTTTCTTACTTACATTATGTTTCTTGTTCCATCTAACAGGTTCCTTACCTTTGTCAAGCTTATCTTTATGAGGACACTTGGCAGCATAGTGACCGACTCTTCCACAAGCAAAGCATTTGAAGAGTAACTTACCTCTGAATCTTCCAGCACCCCGTTGAAGGTTCTTGACAAAATTTGATTCTTCCTCTTCTTCTGACATATGTCCTGACTCATAGTAATCTTCTTTGCCTGAAGACTTGAATGCAGCTTCTCTCCTGTCTGATGGTCCTCCTTTCCTCATTTCGTAAGCGGTTAGAATTCCGTGTAGCTGTGACATGGTAATTTTTTGTAGATTCTCCTTTTCTTCTATTGCAGAAAATTTTGATTCAAACTTAGGAGACAAAGATCTTAGAACCTTTTCAACCACAATAGGCCTCTTTATTTCTTCACACCAAGTTTTTCATACAATATCAACAATCTCATCTATTCGTAAATATAGCCACACTTTCATCATTGTACAATTCTGAGTTTTCATATGAATTTTGAGGTTGAAGTTTTGCTGTTTTACCTTATTCATCTCCTTCATAGCTCAGAACGATCTTGTCCCATATTTCTTTTGCGGTTTTATACTGCATAACCTTGACGAATTCTGATTGAGATAGACATCCTAATAGAGTATTGACAGCCTTTACATTTGTTTCAAACTGCTTCTTCTCAGCCGGATCTGTGGGAGTTGCTGATGGAAAAGTGTACCTTGTATCTATGATATCCTAGACTTCTATACCAAGAGATTGAAGATATGCGGTAACTCTTACCTTCCAATAGATGAAATTGGTCCCATCAAAAATTGGTGGCCTGATCGATGCTTCTCTCTCTTAGTTGCTCATGATGATAGATCTTCCTTCAAGTGATTAAGCTTCTTCTGAATGACTTGCTCTAATACCAATTTTTGGAAATAATACTGAGAGGGGGGGGTGAATCAGTATTATCAAATCTTTTCCAATAAACACTTGCAAATCTGACTAATGAAACTTGTATATACCTTCCAGATTTTAATGCAATTTATTCTTTAGATGTTAACCATTAATCTGTATGTCAGAACCATATAATAATAAATAGGAACAAGAACATAGATAGTCACACCAAAGAACACCAGATATAAGGTGGAAACCCAATGTGGGTGAAAACCACCTACTGCAATATGTCTCTATCTTCTTTCAATTAGAAACTTCTTTTAAAATGATTTTGTACTGGTGCAGTCCTTTACCTCTACGTAGGCTACAACCTGCAGAGAGCTACAACTCTCTCTCGTTTTCCAGTCTCTCCTCAAAGGGAGCTACAACCCCCTTAGCTCTTTTTCTTCTTTAAGGACCACGTTTCAAAAATTTTCAGACTGGATCCATGAACAGCAAATAATCATCAAGTACATATAAATCACCCAATCTCCTTATTAAATGAACCAATGAATCACCCAATTCTTCAGAATGCTGTAAACAGAAAGGTAATACCAGACATCTAAACCTAGAATTCTACAGCAATAGATAAAAGATAGTCAACAAATGTTTCAAGTTAAGACCGCAACTTCAGCAACAGTGGCCTACGTATATCTGGAGCTCTTCTGAGTCTGAACTGCGTAGATCTGCACTATTCGTTCTTCTGCTATGTGTACTTTTCTTCATATCCGCACCTTTACTTTCTGACTTACAGCGTACATCCGCACTGTGCCTTCTGCTATCCTGCGTACCTCGCACTTCACCTTTTTCTGTGATGTGTGTGCCCTACACTGTGCCTTCTCCTTTTCTGCGTACCCTGCACTGCACCTTTGGATGCGTTGTGTACCCCCACTCTGCACCTTCAGATCACCTGCGAACTTTTGATTAGGGTCAAATTTACAGTCCTTCAATGTGCCACTTTCAGTTAGATCCATAGATCTGCTCATGCACCCAAGAGATCACGACTCATCAATAGATTTGCCTTAAGTTTGATTTAGATCTAGCTTTTAAAATCATTCACCCAAAATTTCAGATCTTAAGATATTCAAAAAAATTTTTACAAGTGTGTGGCCAAGAGATCTCCTTTCCTTTTTAGAGGCAAGCCTTTCACAATACCATGGTCCAAAACCATAATAACACAATACTATGAACCCAATACCTTGGATTAATATTTGTAGATGCAATACCATGGACCAAAACCATAGGATCAAAAACTGTCGGACTAAAACCATGAACCATTCATGAAGATTCCCACGTGCATGCTCTTTTATGCATTGGAGAGAGTGAAACTGGGGTCCGCACCTTTTGAATGGAGCACCTGCGTGAATGACTGCACCCCTTGGACGGCGTACCTGTGGGTCCGTAGCTTCTTCTAGGATTACCTGCGGGTATCTTAATTTCCATGATTTTGAGTGCCTGAGCTGAGATCTGCCACAAGTGTGAGTTGCCATCAAGTACAACACTTGTACCATAGAGCAAAACCAGAATCATAATGCCAACAATTGCAGTAGATCCGAGTTCTAAACGAATGGGAGTGTCTGATGAAGAATGGAAGAAGTTGTATTGGAGAGGCAAAGAGCACAATAAGATTGTGCGTCTCAGATTTAGTATTTCTGAATGTATCAGGAGAAGCTACGATGAAGGCTTTGTGGGACAAGTTAGGAACTTTGTACCAATCTAAGTCTCTGGTGAATAAACTGTTCCTGCGGAAAAAGTTGTATAACCCATCGATGAAAGATGGAGACTCAGTGACAGAGCATCTAAACACATTTAATGCTATGGTAAGTCACTTAGCATCTGTTGATATTAAAATTTTAGATGAATATAAGTGCATCAGTTTGTTGTGTTCTCTACCAGATTTGTGGGATAATCTAGTTATTGCAATAGGTAACAATGCAACTGCCTTGCATTTTGATGAAATGGTCTCATCCTTGTTAACGGAGGAGATTAGATGGAAAAATATAGAGAGCCAGAATGGTGATGCCTTGTCTATATGAGGACAGTCCCAGAACGAAAACAAAAATAAGTCATCAAGTGGAGATCTAAATCTAGAGGGAAATCTAAATCTCCAAGAAAACCTGTAAAGGTGGTGTGCTGGAAATGCGGAAAGGAACGGCACTACAAATGGGACTTCAAATCTAAAGCTCCTGATAAAGGAAATGGATCTGATGATGCTCGTTCTGTAGAGGCGAAAACAACCTCAGATGAAGGTGGGGATGTGTACATGGCTTCTTCAAGTACACATGTAGATCATGAGGCATGGTTGATTGACTCAGGTGCATCCTTTCACTTCACTCCCCATAGCGAGTAGTTCTACAAGTATGAGAAATACGATGGTGGTGATGTCTTCTTAGGGGATGATAGGAAGGCTAGAATCATTGGCTGCAGAAAAGTGAAGTTGAAGTTGTAGGGTGGAAGGGTTAGAACACTTCCAGGTGTTCTGCATATTCCTGCATTAGCTAGAAATCTGATTTCTGTAAGCAAGTTGGCTGATGCAAGGGTAAAAATAGTGTTCGAGAAGGATACCTACAAAATGGTTCAGGGAGCACTGTTATTAATGTGGGGAGTTTGAATTGGAACTCTGTACAAGCTACAAGGTAGCACTGTTATTGATGGGTGCAATAGTTCCGTGGTTCATGAAAGTGGAGCAAAAAATCTAGTGGTCTATTGACAGAATACCATGTTGTGGCATCAAAGACTTGGACATATTGGAGAGAAGGGCCCTAAAATACTTCATAGTAAAGGTATGATAGAAGGTATGAGTAATAGCTCTCTAGATTTTGATTTATGGGAAAATTGTGTATATGGGAAGCAAAATCAGGTGAGTTTCCCCTTTGGTAGTAAGAGGGCGAAATAGATATTAGAACTTCTACACAGTGATGCGTTTGGATCTGTGAAGGTTCCATCACTGGATAAATCTATGTACTATGTATCATTTATAAACGACTTCTCAAGGAATGTGTGGATATATTTCCTTAAGATGAAATATGAAACCTTTGACAGGTTTAAAGAATTTAATGCTCTCATGGAAAATCAGATAGAGAAGAAGATAAAGGTGTTGAGGACAGATAATGGTGGAGAGTTTTGTAGCAAGGAATTTGAAGAATTTTGTAAGAAGTTTGGTATAGCACCACAGAAGACTACTCCATATACACCTTAAAAAAATGGAGTTGCAGAAAGAATGAATAAGATTTTGGTGGAAAGGGCAAGAATCATGCTCAGTGGTGCCAAGTTAGGATAGGAATTGTGGGCAGAGGTGGTGGATACTGCATGTTACCTAGTCAACAAGTCACCTTCATCAACATTGGAGGATAAGACTCCACAAGAGGTATGGATTGGTAAGAAACCCTCTATTTCACATCTGAGGGTATTTGGATGTGATGCATATGTACATGCTCCAAAGGAGAAATGAACCAAGTTGGATAGTAAATATGAAAAGTACATATTTATTGGGTGTAAGGATGGTTTAAAGGGTTATAAGCTTTGGAACCCAGTCACACGAAAGGTTGTGTACATCCGAAATGTGGTATTCAGAGAGGTAAAATATGTTATTAAACATGAAGTCCAACCAAAGGAGCCTGAGAAGATAGAGTTTGAGCTTAAGGAGGAAGAATCAAACTCTACAGTAGAGGAGGAACCAGAAGATGAAGAGTCACAAACTCCATGTGTGATAAGATTAGTTCGAGAAAGAAGGCAGCCAGAAAGGTATAGTCCATCTGCTTTTTGTTCAAATTTTGATTTATCTATTACTGGTGATGATCCTAGCACTGTGAAGGAGGTAGAAGATTCAGAGGATGGCAAACTCTTGAAAGAGGCTATGGTTGATGAAATGACATATTTGCACAAAGATGAGGCTTGGGATCTATTGGAGTTGTCAGCTGGAAGGAAACCCATTGGCAGCAAATGGGTGTTCAAGAAGAAGACAAATGTTAAAGGAAAGGTGGAGAAAAACAAAGATTAGTTGGTAGCAAAAGGTTATTCCCAGGTGCCAGGAATTGATTTTGGTGATATTTTTTCTCCTCTTGCCAAGGTAACTTTTATTAGATTACTTTTATCTGTTGCTGCTTCTTTTGATTTTGAGGTAGAACAGATGGATGTGAAGACAACATTTCTTAACGGGGATCTAGAAGAGGTAATATACATGAAGCAACCTGAGGGATTTTTGGTGAAGGGTAAGAAAGAACTGGTATGCAAGTTAAAGAAGTCTCTGTATGGGTTAAAACAGTCACCAAGGATGTGGTATCTGAAATTTGATACATTTATGAAGGGACTTGGCTTCACCAGAAGCAAAGCAGACCACTATGTGTATTTTAAATTAACTGGTAACCATGATATTTATCTAGTCTTGTATGTGGATGATATGTTGCTGGTTCGAAATGACAAAGAAATTATCCAGGATTTGAAAACCTAATTGTCCTCCAAATTTGGCATGAAAGATCTTGGTGCTTCAACCTATATTTTGGGCATGGAAATTAAAAGAGATTGGGAAAAGAGGAAGCTCTGGTTAAACCAGAGGAAGTATGTCAAGAAAATATTGTAGAGGTTTAATATGTAGGAGGGTAAACTGGTGAAGGTTTGTAGTCCTGTAGGTATGACGTTATCTATTGAACAATGTCCCAAGACATAAGAAGAGGAAGAGTACATGTCCCATGTTCCATATGCAAGTGCAGTTAGTAGCTTCATGTATGCAATGGTCTGTACTAGACCAGACATTGCACATACAGTGGGAGTATTGAGCAGATTTATGTCAAAACCAGGGAAGGAGCACTAGACAACAGTGAATCAGGTTTTCAGGTATTTGCGTGGCACTAGTGATTATGGTTTGTGCTACCAAGGAAGACCAGGATTGGACAGAGTGTTGGATATTCATGGCTTTGTTGATGCAGACTGAGCTGGAGATCTGGATCAGAGAAGATCTACAAGTGGGTATGTGTTTAACCTATTTGGAGGTGCAGTCAGTTGGATGAGTAAGAAACAATTTGTAGTGGCACTATCAACTATAGAGGCAGAATACATGGCAGCCACTCATGCAAGCATGGAAGCAGTTTGGTTGCAGAGATTGTGTTCAAGTATGGGGTTAGTACAGGGAGCTATAAGGATAGATTGTGACAGCCAAAGTGCAATTTTCTTGGCAAAGAACCCCACATATCATCAAAGACAAAGCACATTGATGTTCAGTATCACTTTGTGAGGGATATGATAGAAGACAAAAAGGTGTTGCTGGTAAAGGTGGACACTTTGAAGAATACTGCAGATGCATTGACAAAATCTGTGAGCTCTGAGAAGTTCTCTTGGTGTAGAGAAACAATGGGCATTGCAGGGTTGGATAAATGACTAAGCTCTATTGTGGCCCCTTGTGGAAAGAAAACAACAAGCAGGAGAATGTTGGGTTGTGTTATATTCTTTCCACGACTAGCCCACGTAGTTAACTGGGGGGTTAGAAGGGGGGAGGAGCCCCCCCTTCGTTGCGCCAATTACATAGCGAGGGGGTCACAGGGGTTTTGAAGTGTGTAGGTAACCACCCTCTATGGGGTCTGGGGCAGCGGTCCGAAAAATTTTGTTTTTTGGACCCTATATTAGTTTGGGCAGACCTACCTATGGTTTTGTGCATGTTTTTTCGCACATGGTTCTGGACGCGATGGTTTTCGGTCTATGGTTTTGGACGCGATGGTTTTCAGTCCATGGTATTGGATGCTTAGACATGTATAGATATGTATTGTAACATTGAAAGGAACATAATGAAAAATCAAGCTGGTAGTCCCAGTTTTGGGATCTAGGGGAAAATCTCTATGTATATGTGTTTTATGTGTTATGCTCTCGCATTGTTTATTTTCTGTGTTTTAGAATTCGTATGCAGGTAATTTCTATACGGGGTTAAAACCTACATTTTCTCCATTGGAAGAGGTATTGTTTATTTCTCCTATTTTGATCCATTATTATTATGAGAGATAAACATATCTCGAAGGAGTCCAAATTTACACCTCTACTAATTTCTTAGTTATGTGCTTTGCAAAAAGGTCAACCTGTACCAATATTATGTATTACAAGAAATGTAGCTTGTAATGTCAAAGGTGGTTTTTTTAAGTGAGTAGTATGTTTTTGCATTAAGTTTGGATGCAGAAAGGTTTTAGTATTGATTATGCATTTAAAATATCCCCTTTCACCAGCAAGAAAGAAATTCATTTAAAGTTCTATTTGATTATACTATAAATGTCCTTTTTGTTGTCAAAAACTACATTCATTTTAATATTGTTGGATGTCTGTGTTATTATAGAGATTTTGATGAGGGCATTTCTCAAACAATGGCCATAATCTTATATAAAACTAATGTGGAAGACCTTTGATCTGCACTTGATGTCAACAACTACTTGGTGAGAGACGTTCGAACTCTAACTTCACTTTGTCATTATGTTTTTCATATTCTGCTCTTGGATTATATCCTTGTGTGTGCACCATGACTGCTTCAACATCAAGTTAGCCTGACACATGCTTTTGTTCTTTGTCTTCTGTGGGGGTGTGGGGTACGGGATGAAGCAGCTATAGTAAATAGCAATACTAACTTGCCTATGCCAGAAGGCATTATTTACGCTAAATATGAAAGGGGGTTGAAACATGTAAATTTCAGTCATTTTTAGTGTCCAATGCTGGTTTGGCTATATTATGAGTAAATGGCTAACTAATAGAGAAAATTATTTACTTCTTATCTTCAGATGAGATTTTGTAACTGGTCATTAGCTTCAAGTAGTCATAGCAAATTTTTAGTTGTAACAGATTACCAATCATTTTCTTGGTTTACCATTTTAAGTATATTAGAGCCCACTGTGCAAATGATATTATTGTTTACAATTTTGATTGATGCTTCAGGATGAGAATGTAGTTCCAAAATCTAGCATTGCCTGTGCTGTGATGGACACTTAAGATCCATAATCATTAATGGCCCCTTTTCAGCAAGAACAACCAATTGTCAGTCCTCCATCTGATAACCAATCCCAACCACATGACAAGGTTCCTAAACATTTTCATGCAGTTCCACCTATAGAGTCTTCTCATTCTATTAGTGTTGATGCTTCAAAAGCAAGTGTTGATGGTTCACCAGGTAAGGGAGAAGGAGAAATCCCTGAATGTGAGTTGGATCCAAATATAAGGAGGAGACTTCTGATTTTACAACATGGACAAGACAATGGGGTGCACAAATCCAACTCTGTAGATCCTCCATCATCCTTGAGGTTTATGCCACAAAGGAATCCCCAACTTAATCAACATCCCTTTGGATGGGTAGGACCAGAAGAGAAAATATGCCCCAACTTATAAAATCATCACAAGGGCTAGCTTTTAGACCAGAAGCTCAAACTACCAATACTATGCATTCTAAGAACAATTTCTATTACGATGGCCCAAAATATCCTCATGGCGTGGATAGGCATAATTGTGACTCTAGAAGGGGGCTACCTAAAGAGGTACATAGAAGAACTATGAGACTTCGTTTCTTATTAGAAGCACATGCTAGGATACATGTTATAGCATTTACGTATTTTACAGAAGTGTAATAAATTCTTTTGCCTCATTCATTTTTATGGATATCACTACTTGGGTATTGCATTTCCATTGTCAATGAATAATGTTTTTCAATTTGACAATATAACTGGTTTACTTTGACAAGATTTCATAAAATTTATCTGGTATCTCCCTCTAGGGCTTCCGTGTCAATAATAAGGAGAGGGGTGAGTTCATGTTTCGTGCTTACTCTTCCTTTCCAGGTATTCCTATTCTTTGCAACCATTTCAATTTTTAATCGGAGAAAGTACTAGCTAGATATTTACATTAATGGAGGTGTTTTGGGTTTTTATGTTTTTTATTCAGGGGGATGAATGCATTTGTTTTTGTCGTTTTCTTCAAGAATCAAGTGTGTTTCTTCTTTGTTGTATGCATCTTGTTTCAGAAGCTTATATGGTTCTTTCTTTCTTCTGTTTGTATCCTTCTATTGGTGTACTGCATGTGATATTAAATCACAGAAACAATATATTTTTTCTTGTAGGGAACCGTACACCACAACCTGGTTTCATAGCATCTGGAGGTGGGAACAACTATAATAGATGAGGTGAAATACAATCAAGAGATTTGCAAATATTTGCAGGGCTTCTTTGTATATCCAAGGAAAGGTAACATACCTATTGCAAGTATATAAGTATAGTGAAAATGTATTGATTTTATTTGTGTTAGCAGGAATACAAAGGTTCTTTGAGGAAGAGGAGAACAAATTTCTTTGAGAGAAACGAAAATCTCTATAGGGCTTATTGGAAGACCTTATACAGGTGACATACAAGTTACTAGTACATCATATCATACAGTAAGTGTCCAACATCGGTTAGATGACAACAGGAAAGGATCATGTGATCTGGTTGTTGTAGATGGGCATGTTGGGCATGCCAACCAACATGGCTGGATAATTTTTTCATTTAAAATATATATGTAGTACTTGTAAATGGTTGTTTGAGATGTATTCCATCTCCCCATACAATTCTGTACAGATGTGAGAATAATTTGACTATCGGAATCACACTTGCATCGTTAGTGTTTTGTAGCAGCTTATATCTTTATTTGTTTCATAAAGGTTGATTACTCTGCATTTCATATTTAGTTGTTAGTGTTTATGTTTAAGGTTGTGGATGGATGTAAAAATAAGTTTTTGAGAATCTTGGGCCAAGATTATATGATTTCCTATATTACACACACCATTTTATTATTGATGTGTAATGGAATCTCAGTCTTAACATATACATGATAGAAAAGCAACCCTCTTTTTAGCATTTTAATATTTTTATAGTTATTTCTCTTGACCAAGTCTTTCTACATAACCTTTTATCCATTTTTTGTTACATAAAACGACAGGGAACAACTTCTCAAGGGATGGATCTATTAGAATGGTATTCTCTTTCCACATCTTGAATATCAATTCTATTTTTCTATGGCCATTTTTCTTTTTTAGGATTTGGACAACACACTTGTAGTTATGTTAGAGTCTAACCCTAGAAAATTAAGTAGTGTCCCCAAACTGAAATTTAATAGCTCTGAGTGGATTGAAATAGAAAGGAATTATTGAGGATACTGGAACTCTGTTGTAGGTTTAAAAGAACTCTTATATATTTATCTATGGGGTTCACAGGAACATGTTGTCAATTGGAGAAAGCAAAGTTTAACAAAGAGAATCGAATCTCTCTTCCCAAAGGAGGCAAGTATAAGAAACTTGTTGCATTTGGATATCTTAAATGTGCTCTCTCCCCTATCAAGCAAAGAATTGAAAATAAGTTTTATTTACTAGGCAGGGGATTGAAAATACGTTATATGGATCTTGCATATTGTCCCCGTGAATACTAGGCACTTAAGAGGCAATAATCTATTTTTTCAGGACTTGCATTTCATGACTTCATTTTTTTTCACCTGCAGGATGTTGCCATTGCAGCAATGGGACCTATTCATAACATTCCTGACTGCAATTAGTTTTGACGCCTCATTTACTGGCTATGTTACTATATCAATTTGCACCTGCAAGATGTTTCCATTGCAACAATGGGACCTATTTAGAACATTCTGGACTACAACTGGTTTCGATGCTGCATTTATTTGCTTCGTTTCTAGATCAATTATTCATTGTCCCTGAAACAATAACTATTGCTTGTCATCCTTACCTTGACTTGCAACCTATTGCATTTAATTTCGAATAATGAGAACAAAAAAATTGCGTTGGTTTTTTAAATGAGATGGCAGGTCTTATAGTGTCAGTATTGTAAGCTTCCATTATCTTAATAGCTATGTAGATTTGTGTGTTAGTTGAAAAATAATGTACTTCTTTGGCATCATTGTATAAATTATAACTAGAAAACTAAGATCATTCCAAAACATTTTCCTCAAAAATGCACATTGAGTGTCATATGGAGTGAACATTTTCAAAGACTTTGCAGTGAGTTTTAAACAATTTCTCTTTTTGAAATTTTTTTATATTCTTCAAAACATATGTTTCTCCTATTTTGTAGTGCAGATTTGTTTCTCTGTCAATCTGTTGTTTTCTGACATGAAATTCTCTATATTCTCACATCTATTTCAAGTGATATAGTGCAACACAATGAATTGAACATTTCTTCTTTCGAGTCTATTTAACTTCGCAAAGGGTTAATTTGTAGTGTTTCACAATTTAAGCTTTTTATTTTCCAACAAAATGCTTTTAAATACTCTAGTCTGGAATAACTTAAAACCACAGATAAGAATCACTAAAAAAGCAAGGATAGTTACCTCAATATAAAGAATTATCTTCTTGTGTATTTCTATAAAATACAACTCTTTTGAATGAACAATAAGATCCGTGAAGAACCTCCAATTTGAGTGAATTTTGTAGTATAGAAGGAAAGTTGAGTTTTGGCTTAACGAATGCAGAGTCCATTTCTACTAGAAGCAGAATTGATAAAACATAATTCACAATATAATAATTTTTTCATGAAACAAATTATTAGGTAGAATTTGTTTGTATCCTTTACACTTGCAAGTAGTTTTTACATTTCGCATTAACACAATCTTAATATGTCTTGGGTTTGCAATGCCATTTTTTATAAACGTAGATTTAATAACTCTTATACTATTTAGTTCGGAGAAGTCTGAGAAGTGAACCACTGAGCACAACTCATATGCAATTATTCATGCTTGAAAATGATTACTTTCATAAGGGTTTTTTATTTCCTTCATTAAAGTCATGACAAGCATTATAAGCGACCTGGAGTGGGCAAGCACAAGAAATAGGAAATGCCCTTGAGAGGTGGACCACTTAACATAAATACTTATGTTTTTTGAAGCTTATATGACAGTGGGCCACCATCTTTGAAGATCACCTAGGACATGCACCTAGACCTAATTAGGTATTTGACTTGGGTGGTCTATCGTGCCATTATTCGTAATGTTGAACTGTGACTATGTTGGCATTGAAGATTCTTTCAGATGTTATGATATTATAGAAATATACAAGGTATATCGATTCTTTACTGCTGAATAATTAAATGTTGAACTAGGTGATGCATTTCCCTTAGGGTTGTGGTTTAGTGGTGGTATGTAATCCTACCCACAGAGGTTCATTTCCATTGGAGGAGTGAATAAGAAGTTGGGGTTGGGGTTGGGGTGGAGTTGTATGTAATTTTCCCTTGGGGTTGTGGTTTAGTGGTGGTATGTGTTGTAACATTATTTGGTTTTGATAAGTTAGTATATTAGTCAAAAATAAATTCAAAATGCTAAGTTAGGATATGGATGAAAAAGAAAGAAAAATAAAAAATGTTAGGGCAGTTATATATTTTATATGCATCCATATCAATAAAATGTTAGGAGTTAGTTGCCCTAAAGAAAGAAGGAAAAAGAAAATAAAAATGTTAGGGAAGCAAAAAGAAATAAAGAATTTAGTTTCAAAAATAGAATAAATACAAGGGATGCTCATTTAAATGTGCCACGTTAGAAATGTTAATTTTTTGTTAATTAATGATTTATTTCCTTAATTGGGATTAATCTTTGGTTGTAAACCACTGACATTGAATTTTATGTTACAAAGCGCATGATCAACATACAATAGTAGCATCCTCGGTTCATTATTCTCAACCTTGAAGTATAGTTGGATAAACATCACCTTTGTAGTAGCTAAGTCTTGTTAGGTAGTTTCCAATTTGAGAATACTAGGCTCTAGGCGCTTTCTTAAGCCCATACAAGTCTTTCTTCAATCTACAAACGTGAGAATCTCTTCCATGGATCTAATAACCATGAGGTTGTTCTATGCACACTTCTTCCTCAATCATCATCGAGAAAAGAAGTCTTTACGTCCATCTGATGTAAATTTCAACCCATAGAAGAAACAATAGAGATAATAGATCTAATAGCAGAGTACCTGGAAACCAGTAGTCCTCTCCCTGTTTTTGGGAGAACACTCTAGCCACAAATCTTGTCTTGTATTTGTCAATACTACCATCCATTGCATGCTTGATTTTGTATACCCATTTGTAGGTTACCATAGGCTTTCCTTTAGGTCTCGTCACAATTTCCCATACATAATTCTTCATAATTGATTGGTCCAAACTTGCTGGCTAGCTGCTTCTTCATAGGTGGAAGGTTCAAAATCAATAAGCTTGGTCATCAAATTTGCACAACTAGAATACCTCTTTGGTCTCTTGCTTTCCCCGAAGGTGCCACAACGTGTTGCATGTCCTTTTGCTTCTTGCAAAGTGGATCTAAGCCATGCCAATCTCTTCTTGATTTTAAAGCAAACTGGTTCCACTGGATCACTAGGCCTTTCTGGCTCTTCTTGATGATCAATAAGATGTTATGAATGACTTGAATCTTCTTCCTTGGGAGATTCAGGTTTATCTTCCTCATCAGAATATATGATAATTTATTTGGATTTCCAATAGGGCACATTGTTATCTAAGGTCAAATAATTGCTAACTTCAACCTGGTTTTGTCCTGGAACATAGATTCTATAGGCCTTTGATGACTCACTATATCCAACTAATCCTTTCTTTCTTGAAGGCTCTAAATTCCTTATCTTATCTTTAGGTACATGAATATAAACATGACAACCAAATATTCTCGAATTACCGACCAGAGGTTTCTGTTTGGTGAATGCATCTTCAAGAGCCTTGTCTTCCAATATTTGGTAGGGACTTCTATTTTTAATATAGACTGTTGTCATGGTTGCTTCACTCCATAGGAACATAGGAAACTATTGATCATGCATCATTGCCTTAATAGTTTCTTCAATGGTTCTCTTCTTTCTTTCAATAACTCCATTTTGTTGTGGATTGTAAGGGACTATCAACTCCCTCTTAATCCCAACTTCTTTACACAAGGCGACGAGCTCCTTGGAGGTATATTCTCCCCCATTACCAGATCTTAGGATCTTAATCTTATTTCCTTTTAAGTTTTGTACTTCAGCCTTAAATTCTTGGAATTTGTCAAAGACTCCATCCTCAGTCGTCATGAAGTAAATCCAGGTCTTGCGAGAGTGATCATCAATAAAGGTTACATAATTTAAAGAGCCTCCAAGAGATTTCTCTGGCATCAGACCACATACATTAGAATGGACTAGATCTATAGATTCCTTGGATCTACTTTCACTGCTTGGAAAAGGTTTCTTGACATTCTTACCAGGCACACATTCTTTACAAACTTCTTCATGTTCCATGCAAATTTGGAACACCTATAACCATTTGTTTTCAAGCAGGAAAATCTCTATAGTGAAGATGTGCATATATCCAATGCCAAAGCTCACATGTGCAATTCCTCGAGAAGGTTGTTTCAAAATTCTATACAACCTTCTTTCATGAACTCCAGTTACTCTAGCATAATCTATATTGGAGCCTTTGGGCCAAACAAGAACCTTTCCATCAAAAAATTCTACTCTAACTCCTTTATCTTCCAAATATGAAATAGAAGCCAAATTCCTTTTCAAACCTGGTACATAAATATTTTTCTAAGATGAATATTACCTGATTCCAACTCAATAGAAGTATTCCAAATGCCTTTTATTGCATAATTATTGTTTTCTCCAATTTATATTGTTTGATATAGTCTTCTTTCCATTAGGCTTGTGAGGTTGTCATGATCTCCCATCATGTACCTTGAGGCACCACTATCTACTAGGCACAAATCATCGCTACCTACAATAGAACCTACAAGGGTAGAGAAATAAAAGAAATCTTTAATACCTGGATCTCCAGTCTTAGGTTTCTTTAGAAGTTCATCTATGTATATTGTGGTAGCATGCTGCTTTCTCTTTCTTCTTCTATCATTATATCTTTTAGGACAATCAATTCTATAAAGACAAAATTTATGACAATGATAGCATTGAACTTTTGACATATCTCTCTTTCCTTGGGGAGTGTACCTTCTTCCTTCATTTCTTCTTTGGAATCCAAAATTCTTCCTTCCTTTAGCCTTTTTGAAACCTGTTGCATATGCTTGAGTCACCTTAGTCGGATCTCTGAATCTTTCCTTTAGACATGAGCCTTGATTCTTGTTGAGTGCATGTAGTCCATAGTTCATCAAAATTCATAGCTTCTTTTCTGGCACATATCCTTGATGCAAACGAGTCCCATGATTCAGCTAAACCATTAAGTGATGTAATCACTAGTTCCTTTTTAGAAATGATTTCATCAATCACTTGAAGTCGATCTATCAATTGATAAATCCTCAAGAAATATGAGGCTATAGTGTCATTCCTTACCATTCTAACATGATGAAGCTCATTGCTTGATCAATATTGTTGATAATGTATTGATCCAGGTGGCTCCAGAGACACACATAGGACAAAGAGGGCTTATGAAAGCTCGAAAATCAGAGTGATCAAAATGCTTTTGAACCAGGACCAGAGCATAGATCTCGTCGTCCTGATCGCAGCGGTCAATCCAAGCGAGGGAGAACGAGCCAGTCAAAGTTCTAGTCAAAGTTGGACTGTGGGCCATGTTTAAGTATCCTACAATTTGACCGACCCCGAGGCATGAAACCTAGATCCCGAAGCGGGCGAAATTGTTGCCTCCTTAATTTGTCTAATAACCCTTATGTTAGACAAAATTTTTAAAATGCCCTCTTTTTAAAAAATATAATGTGGTGGCGGGCCACCACCCCCGCCACCCCCAATACCATATAACACAACAAAAAAATAATATTGGGAAGCACTGACGACCATGACCCCGACGGTCCAACCGCACCCACCAAAACCGTTATATATTAAACGTGTAAATGGGGTAGGCATGGGCCACCGGCCGACACCCCCACTAATTAAACGATGATAATGGCGTGAGTAAAGCTGCTGGCGGGGGTTGAACCCACCAGGCCCACGTGTCCGGCAAGGGTCGAACTCGCCCGGCCCACGTGGCCAGCCCCCAAATGGGCAGCTCCATGTAATACAACAAACCAAACAACGTACCATCAAATACATACGTGTGTTACACTAAAATTTGTCACCATGACTATCTGCAGTTAATATGGCTCCATTAATAGTCATATTATCCTCCTTGTCAAGCCTGATACCTCTGCTCTCCATGTCAAAAACTTCAAAAAAGAGAGAAAGTCATTAAAAATCATGTTTATCTCTGGGTACGCAGGTTCTTTCTACCTTGCCTGCGTGTACGCATCCCAAGCTCATTGTACCTACATACTTGTACGCTCTGTAAGTCAAGGGATGGGTGCGTACTCCTGTAAGGTCAAAAGGCACGAGTTTCATCTTAAAAAAGTTACTTGTTGTCACTTCTAGAGCTTTCTAGAAGAGTGTTTGACATGTATTGAGCGCCTCCAGATGGTTCATGCATCCCTATGATAGAGGAACTTATCCCATCAAGAGAGGAGCTACCCCATCCAAAAGAGGGAGTATCCCATTGATGTTGGACCTTAATAACTTCCTCTAGAACACTATAAATACAGGCATTGGGCCAAAGGAGGGGAGGTTGAAAGCTGAACATTCCAAAGGGTAGATGCTGCTGGAATTAGGACTTCCTTGTAAAGCTTGTAAGGAGAGATTCCCATCCTTTCTTGTTTCATTTGGAAGTGGGTGAGCTTGTCAAAGTAGAGGAAAACTCTTGCTGGACCCTGGGAGGAACTTGCACAACACCAAGGCTCAGGTTGTAATGGTTTCTTTTTTGTTTCCTTAATACAAATAAGTCCATCTTCTCAATGATTTGTTGTTAATAAATTGTTTCATATACTCCTTGGTCTATATGTTGAATATGCTTTGTTTTATGGAATATTCAGATGTTATGTAATCATTTGATTGTTAGTGTATGCAAGTTTCAAAGTGAAGGAGGAGCTCATCTGGATCGACGAGGATAGACTGCTACAACAAGTGTTGGACTTGAGGTAGGATCGAAAAACACTTGTTTTCTCATAGAATAATGCATGTTTAGAGAAGGATTGCTCTTAATTGTCTTGTTTGTCACTAGAGAGTCTTAGACTCCTAGGGAGGTTAGTTTTGTCAGCAAAAATAACTCTTTCCGCATGACAAATTGGCGACTCCACTGGGGTCCATTGATGTGCTTGATTTTTCTTTTGAGTATTACTTTGATTTGAAAAGAGTCTTGTTTCTTTTGTTTTTTGATTGCTTGACTGTGTTTTTGGGTGGATTAGCTTAGAGTCTAGTTTGATTTTAGTTTTTCTTCATTTTACAGCAGTACGCACACAGTGCATACTTGTATGCACTGTATCTTTGTACACAGAGCGTAGGCGCACCTGGTTAAACAGGCTGCCTGCGTACCTTGTTAAAATTAAGAAAATTCCATTTTTATCCATTTTTCCCCTTTAGATTTTGTTTTTCCTAGTCTTTACTGCCCAGATCCACTGGTTGACTGTCAAAAATCTTCACCTGCACTTGTTCCATTAGTGTCAAAAGTTTTAGTGAAATTCGTTGAAGTTTTAGCATTAGGGTTTTGATTTTTATATT